>JH153345.1:174134-185692 GCA_000226015.1 Mnemiopsis leidyi
CGTTCGTAGCAACAATTAGCCTGAGGTCCCCAGGTAAGACTGACACTGACAGTGACGGAGTATTCGATTGACGAGATGATATCCGTCTACCGTCTACTCTACGAAACGTTCAGCTTTAGCTGACGTGAGTCGGGTATCACCGCGACAAAGTGTTGACCAGAACTCCAGGGTCCGGTCAACAGCCAAACTTGCTTTGACGAGATTATATCCGTCTACCGTTTTAACGAAACGTTCAGCTTTAGCTGCGCGAGGAGAGTAGCAAGCTGCGAGCTGCGCGCGAGTCGGATAACAGTAACACCTCGACAAGCTGTAACCAAAGGCATCGCTAAGCCAACATAGCCCTGTGGCTTGCGGCGCCCTATCGTTGTCTTACGTTGTGACCCTGGCTCAACTGTCAACGGGCGATGCGCGTCTAGAATTTCAGAAATGCGTGACAGCGCGTGATGGCCTTGTCTCACGTTGTGACCCACGCGCAGCGCGTGGCCGCGCTGCGCGCGGCCACGCCGCCGCGCGCTTCGCGCGCGCCGGAGGCTGCCGCTTCGCGGCAGCAGGGCTATGCAACGTGTAGCAATGATGGCCGCGACAGTAGGTTATCAACCTACAAACCCTTGACCCTGGCGCCGGAGGCTGCCGCTTTCGCGAGATGATATCCGTCTACCGTTTTGACGAGATTATATCCGTCTAACGTTCTAACGAAACGTTCAGCTTTAGCTGCGTGAGTCGGGTATCACCGCGATAAGAAGGATCGGAATAAAATGATTGGAGGGTGCGCGCTGCCGTACAAATTTTGTAAAGCAGCGCGCACCCTCCGTCATTTTATTCTCTTCGGATGAGGGTCGGACAAAGTCAGATTGACGATATGATATCCGTGTGCGAGTTTAGCGCAAAATTAGGACGATCGAGAGGGTATTTATAGATCAGATACAACCATAACACATAAAAACGCCCCCTATCAGTATCAGAATCATATAATTATAAAAGCGCGTTGTCAGCTTGCAGCTGGACGCACGCAGATAACTCCAGGTCACAGGTAAATGAAAATCACACCAGATCGATTAATACCAGAGCCACACTCGATCCCGGATATCCCCTCACACACACCAACCGCAAGCCTCAACCTCGAGGGTTACCTAGGAGGACCACAAGCAAAACGCTGTGACTCCCAATGGGTTCTGGTTGACGAGATTATATCCGTTTATCGTTCTAACGAAACGATCGTTCTAACGAGACGCTTTGACTTTGAGCTGCTTGACGAGATTATTGACGAGATGATATCCGTCTACCATTCTATCCGTCTACTCGTTCAGCTTTAGCTGCGTGAGTCGGGTATCACCGCGACAACGAGATTAAATCCGTCTAACGTTCTAACGAAACGTTCAGCTTTAGCTGCGTGAGTCGGGTATCACCGCGACAAGGTACCAACCTGGCGAACCCCCAGCCCAGCCGGGTACGGTCTGTGCCTGCAATCCGGAGGAGCTCCATGAGACGTTAGTCACAAGGTGGACGTAGCCTCCTTGTCAAAGAGGGAGGCAAAGTGAGTGCCCACAGACAAAAAAGATGAAAAGGAGTGGACCCAATACGCTTCCTTGGGGAAGTGGAACACTGTTATTCACATTATCGAGATTTCAGTGAACGCCATCGAGAACCACCACTTGGTCTCGATCAAAGAGACCACTTCCAAACTCTCGCAGCTAAAAGTAAAAGCGAAAAGTATAATTTTAAATCGTCGTCTCGTCAAACGAGAGATCGTGTCAGTTTCGTTGGTTATACGTCTAAAGGATATCATTATCTGTATCATTATCAGCTCGTCAAGTCCAATTTCACTTAAATTCAACAACAGATGTTCAAACGAATCAAGTAATCAGGTTTTCTATTAAAAATAGTAAAATGTTCAAAAATCGAACAGCCATCAAAACATCAGAATTACAAAAACAAGACTAAACATTTACATATTCTTCGAATTTTAGCTGATTTATGATATTTTTACAGAATCGACGATTCACTAATAATCATATTGACCGTTGGCGATAGATTTCAAAATTGTTCGAGAGAAACATCTTAAAATCGTCATGCTGAAATCGTAATAAATTAAAGTTTACTTACAGTTACGGTAACAATTTAACATTGAATAACAATAACCGGAAGCAGAAGAAACTGAAAATCCCTCAACAATTAGTATTACACAATTGTTTCAACGTAACTCTAATAATTCAGACCAACATTATCCGCTCACCTCGCAACAAGAGCAACCTTCCTATCGGGAGTTACAACATGTTGGTTTATGGCATAAAACTAGAAGTAGAAATATGTTGCTGCCAAGATAAAACCTAACAGAAAGTTTGCTTTTATCGTTAATAATAATTCTAACAGTCACGCAACAATGAAGCATGTCGATGCCAAATAATAAATGCCGAAACTTAGAATTGGCGGATTTTGTTCCATTTCGTCAATCTGATGTATGAGATACCCGCAAATTGGATGTTTATTGGACCCGACCTAGGAGCTGAATTATTGTTTCCGGTCTGTACTACTTAGATCTCGCAAATCATGATACTTAACGAGAATTTCAATTATCTGGATGTCCAAATATTAATTTTTCACAAGACACAGATAAATCATAAATAGTTTCCTATAATTACTATTCCAAATACTGTAAACGTTAAAATCAAAAACCCCTCATACAGACTTTACGTTTTACTTGACTGCAGAAGATAAGAAATAACTTAATCGAAGAAAATAATACAAATCTATCTCCCTGTTCATTAAAACATCCAAATACAAAAGGTTTTTTACAAAATCATTCCTCAAGCTTCACAACCCTGATTGATCAAGACAAAAACCACAAATATAAATACTTTACACTGCAGAGAAACCTCAATAATTTCACTAAGAAAGATACCCGAGAGATGATGAGAGCTGAAACAATAACAACAACAAAGGCCACGGTTCAATATGAACGTTAGGACGACGACCAGCGCCTAAATCGCTTCATGAAAAACTCGCTAACTCAGCTTGCTAACTCAGCTCACGATCTATCTGATAAACTGATAACATAAAACTCAGCTTCTTAAGTAAAAACTATGTCCACTCAAACGCCAACTGCCAAGTTATACAAATACGAGGGTCAAACAAATATATAAAATTTATATATCATGGTCATACCAAATTTGAAATCGGGACAATATCATTATCGAACACCAACTGCATCTTCCGTACAGTAGGACCTACTGTCGGCATTGGTATCTGACCTACTGTCAGTAGGTCAGATACCAATGCTGACAGTGCGACCTCCTTACAAAACCTAGTCAAATTACTAAACTGAACAGAACCTCCGTTCTTCAAGTCAGTCCAGGTCTAGCAAGTCCTTCTTTGCTCGATAAGATAGATTTTCGATCTAGATAAGTTAGGAAACAAAGGAGGTTACTTCTCAGTACTCCGGATGTCGCACCAGTCCAGGTCAAAATAGGACTAGGAGGAGTACTCAGGTCAAAATAGGACTAGGAGGAGTACTCAGGTCAAGGTAGGACTAGGAGGAGTACTCAGGTCAAGGTAGGACAATCAACTACAATCCCAACAACTCTTCATCAGAAAGAGGAACGATATCTGAGTCTGAGTCGTCTGAGTCAGAGAGGAATCTGTTCACTGTTCTGTCCTTCATCCTCAACTGCAAGAGAGATGGTATTAGTAGAAATAGATGAAAAGTTTCTTAGCAATGGACGAGAATGTGCAAAATAATACAGATAGAATTGCGTGCTTGAATTTGAATTCAATATGAAAATACATAGTATATATATTAGTAGATTGTAGATTTTTAGACTCATTTAAAATGTAATCATTATTAATCACGATTTTAGTTAATTCCGGTGAAGATCAATCTCGATTACTTTTAGCAAATGATAATCACTGGTTTGGCCTCAGCTAATACTATGTAAAACAGTTAACACATGCAAATTAAGGAAACTCCCAACATCAGAGGGCCAATAACAGAGGGCGACTCGATGTTAAAGCCCATCACCAGAACTAATAGTTGCGCAAAAGGGACAACTTTTACAAATTTGAACAAGCTGTTATAAACATGTCCAATGCAGCATGTAAACCGGCCTAATGAGTGCAGAAACATTTTGTATGCAGCTCAAATCAGGGGGGCTGAAAACATGCAGAGAAAAAAGTCCCACAAGGTTGCTGTAAAAAAAATTTCGTCAACTCTCGTTTCTACCTACCGGCAAATTCAAAAATCGCAGGCGGTGTTGCCTTCCTCTGTTTCTTTCATATCAATCATCACCTACGTTGGTTTTAACAATTTGTTACACTAAATCAAAACGACCCGTTCATCCTTGGTCTTGGTTTGATTTACGAGTATTTACAACATACAACCTATCTTGTTCATAATTGATCGCAGTTCTATCATGTTTGGGTACACTCAATTATTTTTTACATTAAGTAACAAGTGTAGACAAACATGTTATCGGAAAAATTGGAAACATAGAAAACATAGTTTTAATGATTTATCTTAAGCTCATTGTATAGACATAGTATAGACATGTTACGAATGTGTCGTGTCAACTTACCCTCTTATACGCCATGGTTTGAGCTCTTGCACCGCGTACCGGCAAAATAGATCGTATCTTTCTCAAGACTTTATCCCTGGATATAGAATACCATTACAGATCAACACAATCTACAAGAAATCTGCGGAGTATAATACAATACAATGTCTCATGTCGTTTTATTTCTCAGTTTTAGATTGAGAAACAATGCGAATTGCTTACCGTCTGTTGCTATTAATACAGATGTATAGAAGAAGTAGCGCCAAAAATGCAGCAGCTAACAACAGTAGGATTATCATTAAGAAACTGCTGTGTGTGCTGGACTTTGAACTGAAAAGATAACGTAGGTGAGAAGATAAGAAAGTTATTTCCACATCTCAAAAGATTAACCGAAGTAAAAGTGGAGGACATGACTAATGCTTCTATCGTCGGACCACAACACACAAAACTAGCTATGTGTTCTCTTCCTCCACAAAGCTCAGCTGGACTCTTACCTAGGACAGACAAGAGGGGTGGACACGCCCAATAACACGTGACAGTGAGACAAGCCCCGAAAGTACATACTCTCCTCCCTCGTCTCGCTGCACGTGTACTCCACGATTGCGCGCCACGTCTTGTCGGCGCTGTCTTCACAGCGCGTGTTGCTTGTGATTATCTGCTCTGCTGAGTCAGCTGAGGTGGGAGAGGGATTGACGTAGAATTTGAAAATTGTGCAACTTTTCCAGGTATGATTACGTTTGTGAAGAAACAATTGAAAATATTGATAGACACATTATCATCAAACTCTACAATTCCGTCAAGTGCGATTTCAAAAGGATAAAGCAATTATAGATGTAGTTTATGGATAACTAAGAACACCAGAAACAGTACTCAAAACTTGGTTGAAATTTGTCTGTTGCGCAGTAGTGCATACCATGACTTCTAAACGACCGATCGACTAAGAAAAAGTATTTGTCCATCAAAATATGAAATGCTAACATACCTCTTGCAAATATCTCCAGCTCGTCGAAAGAACCCCCGAAGCGGGTGACCCTGTTATTTCTCTGATCCTTGAAACAAACCAAGTTTCCACCACACCGCCTGTCCTCGATCTTGTCGTCCAACAAAGCTCCACATTTAGCTAGGTGTATGGTGTACGGAGCACTGTCCACGCTGTATTGGGAAGACTTCAGCTGGGACAGGTCTACATAGCTCTCTGTTACTGGGCTGGTGTATCGGCAGGTGTGCGAGACGACAGGGCGGGAGCTGGAGTTGCACGCAACGAAGGAGCTCCAGGTGAACTTGTACGTACAGTCACTGTGGGTTGGTGTTGGGTTGGAATTTTCAACTATTTCAAATTAATTAAGGGACTGTTATTGGCGGATTTTGTCAGACCGCGGCGGCAAAGTCCGCCGATGATAGTCCCCAAATAAATAACGCGTTTAACAGGCGAATCCAGTTGTAAGCCTAAGTACTACAGTATATACAATATAATTATCGTGGTATAATTTAAATAATGGCGTGGCCCGTGGGTATGAATGACATTTTCTAGATTGAAACTGGTAATCTTAGTCAGTGTTACTGGTCAGTCGTTCAGTCGTTCAGTCGCAAAACGGTGATGTTTCTGAACACAATCATGTAAAAGCTTTAACGGTTTTACTGACCTATCTCCCAGGAAAACAGGACTCCCGAGGGAGTTGCCACACTGAAAGAGAATCTCAGTCCTCGCTGCTCTCTCGGAACATGGCAGTTCAGATCCACCACTGTAACTCAGCGATATTTCTGATTTGTTGGCACCTGTTCCTTGTATTCTTGTCTCTATCTGTACAGGCAGTACAAGTTACATTATACAATCATAAAAGTAAACTACAAACACTGATTCAATAGCTTTATAAAATATAGCTTAGTATATACATCAGATATCTATTGCAATTGAAGAATTATTATTTCTCTTCTCAGTTCTCTAGAGCATTTACACCTGAGCGACATGAAATTATTATTACCCACATATTGAGCAGCAGAAAGAGCCATCATATGGCCCCTGTTGCGAACAATGGTCATGGTCACAAGACTCACATCATCAGAGTAATTATAGCACCTCTCCGTAATTAGAAACGTAGTGGACGTGTTCCAAGTAACTGAACTCACGTGATTCACAACACGAACGGTGACCTAATGACGAGATAACTTCAGTCGACACTGAACTTACCAGACCAAGAGACTGACTTCGGAGAAGGGATTTCTCAGACAAGCAGGCGATACTGTTTTCAGTGCAACCCTGTAGTGTCGAGTCAATGTGTACACCTCTGCATGGGTTTAGATAGAACCTGAAAACAAGCACATAACCATGTAGTTACGGCTTTAAAAGTGGTACATTGCGCGGCGTCTGTAGAAAACATGTGACTCAAAGAAGTGGGACAAATGCACTTTTATCACAACTCACACTGAATTTTGCTAGTTTTTACAGCGTAGTACGGCGCGCGCTATATTTCCCAGAATTCTGAACGCACTCGCGACTAAATTCGTTTATCAGCTAAGTCTTCTACAGATTTCACTTCAAGAGTCGAAACTCAAAATTCTGACTAACGTTCTATCGTCATCATCAACGGCCCAATTGCTGTCTCTTCTTACTAGGGGCGCAAAATCGTAGACCACACCCCCTAGTTTGAACACACATTCTTTGGGAGTAAACTGGCAGACTTTCTGGGAGCACAAACTAAAGAAGTACACACATTCGTCTTCCTGGAAATTTCCAGTGTTAACCTGGTCATTGAAATACGGTTTGGTTACTAAATCGCTAAAAATCTCAGTTATATTAAAGGGTTTAAAGTTCCAGATCATTCTACATCGAGTCTTTTAAAGCGACTTTAAACAAAAACAGTCGCCATTTAAGAACTTAGAGCAGAGCATCAGAACTCTTACAGATTAGATTAAAACACAGTAGATCATATCCATCTGATATCATAAGATCATGTAGGGGGGTTGATAGACATAAATAGATACTAGTTTTGATTTTGGAGAAGCTTTCAATAAACATGTGTTAATCGTCGTCAGCTCAGAATCATAAGATCATAATTCCCGCAAGATCACATGGCTCTCGAGAGTAGATAATTTTATAATAAGACGTTAAAACCTAAAAACCTATAATGACTTACACTGACTGAGAGAACCTTCATTTCTTTATTCTCACTACAACACATGACAAGAATCTTGCTGCTCTTGCCGTTAGGACCTGGAAATAGCCGGATTAATTTAGGTACTTTCAGACTGATTTATTGTTTATTGATTTATTTATCAGACATTCATTGTTCTGCTCTCAGATGCACGCTTTGTCATTGATCAGCTAAACTTTTAACCCCCACACAGCGGCTACGAAATTTTGACAGCTGAGGTGGTCTAAAAGTTTTTATGGCGACTGTATCTGTAAATTGACAGTTAAGATTGGGAGGAACCGCCAACTTCTTTGACACGGCGATAAATCAAGCAATGGAATTAGGCAGTTTGACTTCAAATCGACATCTGTAAAACTGTCAGATGCTTGATCACGTGATGGTCCCACCTCGTCTCACTAGCCAGATTCAGGTTGTTCACTCCACTGTTTCATTTCCAACACGAAACACAGGACGTCAAGTCTACAAAACGAGAATTTACAAGCAAGACTTACAATCAGAAGAAACGGCCCCCTCAGTGTAGGAAATCTGCACTTCTCCCTTTTCCTGAGCGAGCTCTGTAGTGGCCGTGCTGGCTTTACCCAGGGACAGCTGAAAATGTTTAGTTTAGCTGAACTGTATATTGAACTGTATAAGAAGGGTGACACGCACACTACGTCATGGTCTGTATGCTAAGTATACTAGTTATGGTCTATAATTTGAATGCTTTATATTAGAGTTTTGTGGAATCCTGTAAACTTTAAAAGTACTTAAACTTCAAGGATACACCTTCAAAACTTTGTATACTTACAGTTTGTATACTCAAAACTTCAAAACTTTGTATACTTACAGTTTGTATACTCAAAACTTCAAAACTTTGTATACTTACAGTTTGTATACTCACAACTTCAAAACTTTGTATACTTACAGTTTGTATACTCACAACTTCAAAACTTTGTATACTTACAGTTTGTATACTCACAACTTCAAAACTTTGTATACTTACAGTTTGTATACTCACAACTTCAAAACTTTGTATACTTACAGTTTGTATACTTACAGTTTGTATACTCACAACTTCAAAACTTTGTAGACTTACAGTTTGTATACTTACAGTTTGTATACTTACAGTTTGTATACTTACAGTTTTAATACTTACAGTTTGTATACTTACAGTTTGTATACTTACAGTTTGTATACTTACAGTTTGTATACTTACAGTTTGACCGTTGAACAGAGAGCACACGGCGACATCCGGACCACAGGTATCTACCTGTCCGCATACATTGGCTAATATCTGAACGTTACCATTCGTCCCCTTAACAGTGGTCTGCAATTGTTTTTATCATCTAATTATTATTATTATACAACTTTATTCAAATAGATAAAATGTAACAACATATTAAATATCTGATAAGTACCCAAAGTAAAATAATTTCCTCCATTGGGGTCTGTCATTTGCTAAAGATATTAGTCTATAAATGTCATCTAAACTTTTTTAATATTTTCTAAAATACACGTCTGAATTGGTTTAAAAATTGGGGTTATAATTTTGTGAGAAATCAGTGTCCAACACAAATAGAAGATATTTTAACCAAGGTTAAACTGTTAATAACTTCCTATTTCCTATAGTGTTCTACTAATAGAAGTACTCAAAGTGCAACAATGTAGGTAAAGACCAATTGTTTTCACCTTTTTTGAAATTGTTTTCTGGGGAAGTTTACTTCCTCAAGTTGACGAAATCAAAGAAAAAATGGCCACTCTTAAAAGCATATTGGTTAGATATCTTTTCTGAAGTAAAAATTAAGAACATCTACAAGACCGCCCTTACTCAATGACAAATTTGCGAAGTGTATATGTTATGGGTGGTTATAGCTAAATTGAGAAATTTCAGCATGAGGCTAAACTAACTGCTCAAATGATAGGCCGAATGATCATGTTATTCATTTTCTTGATCGAGAACTCATTCAAGGTGACATAATTCATTCATTAACATGATTAATGAGATCATAGTTCCATGTATAATCGAATTTCGAAAGTGATTTTACAAACTACGCAATGAAAATGATTCCTTATAAGGAGCTACCATTAAGTCTTGATGACATCACTGCTGCCATATATGGCATTAGTAGCCTCAAATCACAATGATATAGTGTTACCCTAAAATCAGATTATCATCGAATGACATAGGAGCGGTTTATGCAGCTTTTCGGATTGCATTTACGTTGAAGCGATGAACAGGTTATGCATTAAACAAAGCCACGAGCTAAAAATTAAAAAAAAACAAAACAACCGGCACTCTGTGAAACTTAAACTTTTACAATTAAAAATAATCTAAGTTCTAACGACACAAGCTCAGAGCCTGACCTGATAGTAGTCTCGGGAGACAGTGAGAGCCGTGAGATCGTAGAGAAACTGGGTGTCCGGATCAGATATCGCGCAGCCTTGCACAGGCTCCGGGTCAGGTGACACGCACACTCGATCTGTGTACCACGTGACCCGGTACTGGCAGTTTGCTTCTTCTACTAGATACGGGATACTCTGAGGGGAATTATAAAAAGTTGTGTTAACTCCAATTAAAATTGTTTATTTCTTCATTACGTATTATTGGGCAAACTGTAAGATAGGAGATATAACTTAAACTCAATCAAGCAAATTAATCAATTTAGTCAACTAACCAACAATTTACCAACAACTAACTAACAACTAACTAACAACTTACCAACAACTCACTAGGGTGACTGAAAACTAATAAATAACTTAAGATTAATTAGGACGATTAATTAAGACAACTAACTAACAGGATAATCACGACGACAGAGGAAAGTTATCCTGGTGGAGTACTCCCCGCCGGCAGGACAGGGATCTCCGCCCGAGTACAACAGTTCCGGGTTACCATCCTCAGCTAGGTGCAGTGCTCCTGATATTCTTCCTATGTTCTGTGGGAGGTTGGGAGTTGTTACTGACTTATGTACAAGTTATCGTGGTTACTTTAGGGAAGTTGTTATGATGCAATAGTGAAGAGTGTGGTGTGTATTAAGGGTGACTGGTAAGAAAGGTGTTTCAGTTTTACTACTTTAAGTAGAGTACAGGGGCGCACGGTATGAAACGTGGACTGTGAACAAAAAACATTAAAGTCAGCTATTAGGACCCAGCAGCTAGATTAGGTATAATCATCAGCAATAGCAGCTTAATCGAGAAGGTTTTGTGACATCCATTTTTAGCCCATTTCCAGGCAATTATCCAACCTTCTAATTTTGTTGTTTTTTGAGGTTAACATAGTCTAATTGGAGTATCATTCAGAAAAACCATTACCATAGCTTTCAAAGTGAGGTTATTGAGGATCAAATGTTTTTTTAGGTGAGAAATTTGAGGATAACCTCAAATTTTGCTCATAAAATCACTTCTATAAGGCATCTGAGGATAATTTTTTTGAATTTTGGATCAGCAAGTAATTGCCTTACTGATGTGATCAAAATTTTTGAAGATAATGGTTGTTTAAGTGGAAATATTGAGGATAACATAAAGGATAAATGATGTTGTTAGACCCGGGTCTAACAACATCATTTATATGATCTTGCTTTGTTCATCTGAGGGTAACTCCTTTGAGAGTGTTTCATATCATATTGTTGTCTCACCACATACTTGACTAAATGCTATCACTAAAACATCAAAAACTTGAGATTTGTGTCAAATTGAGGGTAATTTTTAATTTTTGGATGAAATTTTTCTAATAATTTACCCTCAAATTGCATATTTTGATGATCTCAAGGGTAATTCTGATGCTGTTCCATACCAAAAGCAATATTGCCACTCATGGAATTAAAAGTTTCCAATTTTGAGCTCTTATTGAGGATAAAACTTCCAACCGCCGGACATGACC
>JH153345.1:185706-196767 GCA_000226015.1 Mnemiopsis leidyi
TATATCTCGTGAACGCAAGGTCCAATCTGCTTGAGCTTGGTCACATTTTGAAGAACTCATTGAGACTGAGCCCCTGAAAGCATCATGAAAGCACAAATTCATTATCCTGATTTTATAAAACCCAAAAACCTCCAAAATAAGGATATTCTCGATTAAGCTGCTATTGCTGTCATGTTAATGTCTTTAGAAAGAAGGAATCCTCACATACCGTAGAGCTAGGTCCACTGTTAGGAGTGAAACAGGCAGCGGCTTTACCAGTACATTGAACTATGTCTGAACTTTTTAAGGAATGACAAACTGACAGATATATGTAGCCCGGGGGATCTAATGTGATCTGGTTTGAAACCTGAAGAAGATTTTATCAGATATAAAAACTTTCAGTTACAATTTAAAGTTTGAGAAAATGAGAAATGTAAACGGTTCAACACCAATTGAGAGCCGAAAAGTTTCTGAACATCTAAGAGCAATCAGACGTCCTAAAAATCGGCTTTCACGATTCAAATCCAATGACCGGTATACTCCAGATAAACTGACGAGATATTGAGGAGAGTGACTGAGGGAAGAAAGGTCGATAACATGTCCGTCTTTAACGACCTCACACGAGGTGATGTCCTGCTGACAGACAAGAGGAGTCGGGAACTTCAGTCTTGTCTCACACTCCGTCTGTTGGAATGTTTGGAATTTAGAAGTAGATTCAAAGATTAAGTGGAACGCTAAACAAGTCACCGCCTAAATTCACAAAAAGCAATTAAGTTAGAATTCCTACCAGATGGCTTTTCTTTTAAAAAAAGGAGATTTAACTCACTGTTCCTACAAAAGTTGGAGACTCATCCCCCTCTCTGTCGCAAGTAAAGTCAATAACAGTACGACGAGGGACTGATATTCCATTCTCCTGCATACAGACGTCTCCGTTAAGGTAGGTCAGGGAGGTGATACTCCGGGTACCAGTGCGGGTTATACTGCAAGTAAATAAGTTAAATTGTTGTACTTATAGCACTGTTTACTGTTTTGTTATGTTGGGTTATACAACCGTCTTTCAATCCTGTATGTAGTGGGTGGAGTACTGGAGTACTGGATGATGTAAGAAATGATACTGTCGGCATTACTGGTCCAACCATTAAATTGATGCCAAATTTTTAAACAAATTTAAAATAAAGCTCAGGCATTCTGCAGTGTTGCACCTCTCTATACCCTCATGATACAAAAACAAAATTTAACATTTTTCACAAAAGCATGTAAGACTGAGAAAGACTCCAATTACCTGGTATCAGACTCAAAGAGTCCGAGACTGACACGTTCGCTTCCCGTAGCAAGACAAACAGCCGTGTCTCTCTTACACTGGCTGTCCGCCAGCTTGTCACACACGGCAACTGAGTAGGTATCTGATGTTCCTGGTATGTAGTAGTAGTGTTAGTAGTTAGTACTGTGAGCTGGTATCAAGGACCGGAAAGTTTGCCAAAAGATTTACCGACCGGGTAAAACTGTGCGTGTCAACGATCAGTCCTAGGACTAAAGAAACATGGAGGGTTAAACCTCCATGATGTTACAATTTGTTTCCTTCTAAGATAGATATCTTCAATACAGTAAAACCTCAAATTACCGTGCCTCTATTTACCGTGTCCCTCGATTTAACAGGCCTTATCCTTTCCCCCGCGAGACCCGGTTAATAGAAGTTGTACAGTAGTTACTTTGCAAAAAATAAATCTTAAATTCTAGCTCACAAATAAAGCAAGTAAGGCAAACCCGGAGAGTTGATGGAGTAGGTTCCCTTCAAGCTGCTCAGATCCAGGACAACCTCCCCGGACTCCGAGTCTCGTATTGTACAACTGTCGGACACTTCCCGGTCTTTACAGGCAAACTTGGTCCTCCACAGGAAGTTGTAGACACAGGAACTGTTTGACAGATACTCTGGACTTCCCTGAGATAAAAACAGGAGATATTAGACAGATACTCTGGACTTCCCTGAGGGAGACTAAGAAGGTAGCTTATTACGACATGTGTATTGTGTATAGTTTTAAAATAGCTGAGAGATACCACTCTTAACTTTCTGTACGTAATTTAATTGGCTTATTGTATCATTAATTTCCTGATAATTGGTTTCAATCAGAACTTTCCTAAACAGTCATAATCTATGTACTACAAAATAAATATTTGATCAAAAAGTCTCCACAGTCTCCACAATATGTATAGTAACGTATTTGTATTGTAACATATTTTTTCATTTCGGAATGCTTTTTCGACTTTTGTGACAAAGGCAGTTGTTTATTCTAATTGATAACTTCGATTGATATGAACCCTTCCTGGTTTTAACAGGAGCATTTAGGCGATTCATGTTCACATATGAATTAATGAAAAAATTATTGAAAAATGTGACAAAATTAGGTACCGCACGATTGGACCAGACGCAGACCCTGATCAAACTCTGCCTGATACCCTGCTTCAACCTTGTATCGGCTGTTTACCTTTTTGCTTTTATAAAATATGAAAGTTTTACAAATTCCTCATGAAAATCATGAGGATCTAATTTTTTCGACCGAAAAAGTTAGGCCAAATCGCAACACTAGATGCTTCCCCATCTTTGTGAATAATTTTGATGTAATAAAGTCGGCATGATAGCTAAAACTGAATTCTCCATCAGTTTTATAGCACAAAAGTGACATAATAAGGGGACTGTCGAAATAAAGCCCCTTGGCCCTTACCCTATTGCTCGTATCTATATTGAACACGTTCAACATATCATCATAACACTGACGTCAGTGTCCAATTTTTTACTATAAGCACAGTCTTGTTAAAACTCAGGTTTTTTTTTAGTTTTTGTTGTTTTTAGATTTAGACTGAACAATTTCAAATGACATTGTTTATTTGCTTGGGTTACATTTAATATCTAAAATAAACTGGAAAACCCTAGAATGGCAGATGATGAGACGAACTTAGTACGAAGTAAAGGAGAAGAGGACATCCCAGCTCAGTATGGATCCACAACGACACAGCAACCCAGTATCGAAGAGTTTGATGAAAAGGAACTAAATGAAATTTATGAGGAGATTGGGTTTGGTCCAGCCCAGTACTTGTATTGGACATTGGTTGGTCTTGTTTCATACTCTGACTTTGCTGAACTAACACTCATGGCCGTCCTCCTTCCGATGCTGCGCTGTGAATGGGGACTGTCATCTGCATTTGAAACAGCGATTGTCCTGTCTATGTTCGCATCCTATGCAATATTTGCTATGTTGTTTGGTAGAGTAGCAGATGCGTATGGACGAAAATCGGTCCTCCAATGGTCCATTCTTTCTCTCCTGTTGGCAGCTGTTGGAGGCGCTTTATCTCCCAATAAATGGGTCTTTTTTGTCACAAGATTAGTGACAGGAGCATGTGTAGGAATAAACCTGAGTTGCATAGCCTGTTACAGCACTGAATTCGCTGAGAGTAAATATAGAGCTTACGGAATTCTTAATTTCGCTATTTCAAGTAGTTTAGGGATAGCTGCTGTGAGTGGTGAAGCTTACTTATTAATTTCACTTATTGGTTGGCGATGGCTCATTATAATTGTATCATTGCCAGCTGTGCCTGCTCTTATATTACTTCTTGTTCTGCCTGAATCTCCAAGATATCTCTGTGTTTCTGGACAACAAGAAAGAGCTATGCAAGCTGTCAGATTCATGGCCAAGCTAAATGGGAAGACACTCAAAGAAAATGTTCGGATGATATGTTATGAGAGAGAAGATTTGGGATCCTATCCGATATTATTGAATCAAAAGAACAAAAAGTCAACGATTGGTCTATCTTTCATGTACTTTAACAACATATTTGTTGATTATGGATTCTTGGTGCTTATACCCTTGCTTTTAAGTTCAAATTACTGCGGGACAGCAACAGCACCAGTGCACAAATGCCAACCTCTAACTAAAGATAACTTGCTAGAGCTGACGGTAGCCGGATCTGCAGCCGTATTTGGTGCAATTGCAGCCTTCATTTTTGCACAGGTTTCAGGTCGCCTTAAACCTTTGCGAGTATCCAGTGCAATATTGGTAGTTGCAGTTGCTAGTCTTTTCATATGCATTAACCATATAGTTATCTTTGTGACTGTTACAACGATAAAGTTTTTTGACACATTCGCTAACGTTATTATTTGGATCATGATGCCTGAAAGTTTCCCAACCAATATCCGTTCTACAGCCATCGGATTCATCAACGGATGGGGCAAAATAGGAGGAGTTTTCGGAACAGGAAGTGTTTACCTTCTCTTTTACATTAGCCCACACCTTTTATTTGGACTTTTTTTCTAAGTGCTCTTTCAGTTTTGATAGCCTCATTAGTGTACGATAAGGAAACTAAAGACGTTGTACTTCAGGAAACTTGAAATTGCCATTTTTGTAAATCCGGAGTTATAATTTGTGTTTTTATTTAGTAAAATTAGCTGATGATATTGATAGGAAAAACTGCCAATTTCGTAGTATCTACTAGCCACAACCCTAAAATAATCAAAGTTTGATATCCTGGCCCTATGTGATTATAATTCTTTTGAAAGCATCGTCACTGTATACTTTTTTCTTCCCTTAAACTGTAATAGAAGGATAGCTTTTTCAATTCCTGCCCTAGTGACTTCTCACATCAAGGTCGACCCGGGACAAAATTTAGCTGCAGCCGCGCAGAAGTAGTTCCATAAAAAAATCATTTGAAATATTTTGTTTTGAAATTGAAGCAAATGTCTGACTTGTATTCTGATCTTATTTCTTGATAGTCAAATGCCTTAAATTACAAATAGCTGAAGTTTGAGGTTTTCATGATTTACGATTATACGATTTCGTAAGCAGTTTGTTACGTGGGTAATATCTGTACACGCCGGAATACCAGTCGAAAGACTGTTACCACGGCTGCCGTACAAGTACACCACTGAGTTTCACAATATCTATGACAGATTATCATAAGAGAATAACTCCTCAAAACCAATAATAAATCTTGTTGATTAGAAAATACAACTGCGTCCAATCAAATTATTTTTCTATTCAGATGAAATTGATTTCATTTTAAGTATTGTTCAGAAAGTAATAGTGAAAATTTCAAATCCCATAATTTTAAAATCACAGTTTATGATAAAAAATTATCATCACACGTAAGTAAAAATAAATACTAGATTAAGCTTGTGTCCAGAATACTTAGCTACCTTAGTTATACTCAAGATAGACCCCAAAGATTTTGTACACAACATGAGCTGTCTTTCGCTATTTCATATGGTCATACCTGATGCCAACGGCCAGGACGGCCATAACGATAAGAATATAATTCTGTAGTTTCGTGACCCATATTTAAACTTTTTTCTCATGAAAAAAGCGTGTTAATACGTTTGAATGCGGCATTTTGGACCTGTCAGACGTCAGTGTATGAGGTACCTTACCGTCTGTCAAACTGTCTAATCGGAATCTGCTGATCTATTTCTAATTACTTAATAACTATTCGTTACTGACCTCTCTCGCTAGGGACGCCAGAACGTAAAACTTCGGAAGTTTGGACTTACTTTTTAACTGATCCAACCTGTGTCCTGCTCGACCATGAAATGGCAAAACTTTGAAATCGGACGATAGTTTTGTGAAAATCCAAGGCACAATCGGCAATCCGGTATTCGGTCCGGTATTCGGACAGGACCGGATGAGAAGCCCTGATCCGGTCCGGTCCGGTCACAAAAATCTCGATCTGCTCGGCTCCTAGGCCAAGTGATTAAGGTACTCTATTACTGTACACATTACGGCTATTTATGAAGCTAGTGTAGCATAGCTAGTGTAAACCTCTTTTCATGTTGACAAAGACTAAGAAACCTCATGAAACTATTTATCATTAAACATTGCTCTATCCTCCGTATTTGTCGTTCTACTTAATATCGTCTCGATAAGATTATACATTAGAAATTGTTGATAACTAGATTTTTTTGTCACGATAAAAAGTGCCTATAACTGTACTGTAACTTTGTTAAATGTTTACGTTTTGTTGCACTGAATTGAAATGGTTATTCAAATTGTCAGCGTTCCAAAAACAGTAACCTTGTATCCAGTTTTGTCGATATGAAAGAGGAAAGAGATGCTTTAACAACCAGAGGAAACTCCAGCTGCACAGAGAACGAATACGGAACCACCGAAGAAATAACCAAAGACAAACTGCTGGAAATTAACGATATTTACGAAATTATAGGACTTGGCTGGTCACAAATTCTGTATTACATATTAGTTACACTTGTGAGCATGTCAGACTACGTCGAGCTGACACTTCTGTCAGTAGTTCTGCCATCCTTAAGATGCCAATGGGGTCTGACTCCATCGTTTGAGGCTGCAATAACACTTGCAGCATACGGATCCTATGCAGTCTTTGCAGTTTTGTTTGGAAAAGTTTCGGACAAATACGGCAGAAAGGGAGTAATTCAATGGTCGACACTTGTTTTGCTATTGGCAGCAATAGGAGGGGCTTTTTCGCCAAACAAGTGGGTATTCTTGGTAACTAGAATAATGACTGGTGCCTCCATAGGCATCAACATCAGCTGCATTGTTTGTTTCGGGACAGAGATTGCTGAGAATAGATACAGAATAATTTGCCCAGTCACCTTTCTCCTCTCATCATTTTTAGGCATATTTCTTGTAAATATTGTTGCATACATCGTTCTCCATTCGCTTGGCTGGCGCTGGCTCATCATTCTTGTGTCCATCCCAACTCTACCTGCTTTATTGCTGATACTGTACCTACCAGAGTCCCCAAGATACCTCTGTGTCAGTGGACAGCAACAAAGGGCGATGAGAGCTGTCAAGTTCATGGCCAATCTAAATGGGACTAAATTGCCTGAAAACATTCAAATTGTTTATTTTGAAGATGCAGATTTGGGATCATACTCCATGATCATGGATAAAACCCACAGAAATTCAACATTGTCTCTCTCCACGATGTACTTCAGCAACATTTTTATCGAGTTCGGGCTGATAGTCTTCCTTCCTCTTCTTTACAGTTCTGGTTCTTGCGGGGTCGCACAAGTTGCAACTAATAATTGCCAGCCTCTTAAAAGATCAGACCTTCTGAACCTGATTTACGCAACTTCGGGAAGCATCGTGGGGTCTGTTGTAGGATTGATGTCTGTTCAATATATAGGCCGTCTAATACCCATGAGAATAGCCAGCTTGCTTATGATGCTGTCTTTGGCAACTTTATTTGTTTGTATCAATCAAACATTCACCGTGGCCACAACAACCATTGCGAAAATCGTAGAGGCTTTCATCAACTCTGCTATATGGGTGATGATGCCAGAAAGCTTTCCAACAAACATCAGATCAACAGCAATGGGTTTCATTAACGGCTGTGGCAAGGTTGGAGGAGTGATGGGGGCCGGCAGCGTGTATCTTTTGTTCTATGTCAGTTCTCCGTCTGTGGTTGGTGTGTTTCTTTTTTGTTCTTTAATTGGTTTCTTAGCCGCGATGATTTATCAAAGGGAGACGAGATATGAAGTTCTCAGAGAAACATGAACGTTAATAGGGATAAAATTTCTTGTTTTAGTTTAGTTATTAAGAAAGAGTTTTGTGCTTTGGGAATTTTTAACATTTTTTTTAGTATTATAAACTTCCTTGATTTTCTTATACCAGTTTTACTTTACAGATGGTAAGTTGTTAGAATATTGAAATAATTGTACCTTTTTGCAGAAAACTTGATTATCCACTTTAAGTGATTCTGCTTTTAAATCTCTGATGTAACGCTTTGATTTTTTAAACATCATAGTGTCTCTAAGAACTGAGTGGTAAATGAGTGCCCTAGAGCTAAATGAGTACCCTGGCTTAGAAAACTTTTGGCAATCATTCTTCCGTGCGTTGAATAATGATTGTCTGCCCATAAATTGATATTATCTTGGTGTCTCGAGCAAGATACGATCAAATTAAACCGGTTAAATTAAACAGTTGGACCGGTCAGTGTGACTGCTAGAACAAGACTACTCACCACATTGTCTACAGTATCACAAAGGAATGTAATGACAGACATGTAAGGTAATCCACTGTCAGGACAAAGGTCCGCTCCTTTATACTTTAACTTGAGACTAGAGTCTTCGTACACTAAAGTAGCTGACGAGACTTCACCCAAACTGAAAGTTGGGAATATTATTGGCACATCTCACTGCATTTTGCAATTTAGTCCTAAAACTAGACTTATAAATTTTACATATAGTAGGTGCCGGCTGATACACACGTAAACTGATTTAAAAAAGTAACCACGGTATCGAGTACACAATGAAGTGATCGGCCTTGAGATCCTTAGCTCAAGATGTAGTTCAGGACATTGGATCCATTCTTAGTCTTGCAGTTTTAAATGTCTTACAGTTCTAAATGTCTTGCAAAGATAAGTTTTATCAAAAAATTTGATCAGGATGACGTAATCACTAAACAGATATCCCGACATTGTAATAACTATGTATTGTCCCATTAACTAAATCATTAAAAGTGGTCTACTAGACGAAGTTGAAATACCTGACTCCGTGGCCGACCCCATGTCTCATACACACAGCAGCGTTGGAAGAGCAAGGGGAAGGAGAGTTTATCCCGCGACACGCGTTTATCGTGAAAGTAAAGTTGTTGTGAGTAGTGTAGTAGTTGCCCCGTGTCAGTGCCAGTCCTGAGATGTCGTAGCCAGCTATCTCGCACTGAGATAACACTTCCTGCAGTAGATAGAGCTGCTCATGTTTGGAGATATACGTCTCTTTTACTTTATTTTTTCTAGAAACAAAGCGTATATCGTCCTGACTCTTATTTTAAATGTTTATTGTTTACTGAGATCTTAATGTTAAAAAAAGATTTCCCACATTTAAAACATAAACACATAGAAATGAAGTACCGATATGACAATGTTTATAGATTTGTTAACCACTAATCTAACCTTGTCACAAGGAAGACCCGAGAACGCAAAAGCCTCGTAGACACAATGAGAAACCTCCTTTATCTGATCAAACTCAACCTCCACATCGGAGAGACTATGATCACATACCATCTTTATAGTCGTCTCTCGGATGTCACCTGCCGTTTGGGAATATTGAGTACTAGCCGGTAGGGGGATACTGTTTGGGAGACGAGATCTTGAATTTTCAATACAGAACACTGGATAGTGTGTTTCGGTTTAATAAGGGCAGGGGTTTAGATATCAAAACTGAGATCAAAAATTGACCTATATTTCTGATGCAGCCAATCTGAAAACAAAAAGGAAATAAGTTAAGATGTCCCTAAAATTGAGAGTCCCACCTCTACTACAGACATCTCCGTTCATGTAGTTCAGTGTGATAACTCCGTTACTGTAGGTCAGAGTTGTGTTCACGTGACCGTTGTTTTTGTGAGTGTCCGTAACGGTGGAACCCTGGCAGGATCCTGCTGTAGATACTTCTGCGGATAGATGATTTACAGGAGATTTGGAGAGCGTTAGGAAACATACTAAACTGGAAAATATCTTAGAAAATTGTATCTGTTTTGCGGTTTTTGGCCAATAGGTTGGGAAGCTAACAGATCAACATACCGTTACAAGGGGAAGGTAGAGGGCTACAGAAGGAATATGTGTAGGTATGCTCGTCTACTGTCGCTGTGTAGGCCCTGTTTGATAGCCTCCACAGATCGTACGTTACATCTTGTAAACAGGACGTTAGAGTGATCAATACTTAAAACTTAATAAAATAGAAATGGAATTAAATAAGTCTGAGGGTCATGATGTTGAGATGTTATCTGCATCACAGCAAGTAACACGATGAAGGTGACCGTGACAGAAAGGTGGTTACCTGTAACAGGGTTGATGACGGTACAGTTAGTTCCGATAGCGAATGCAGCAGGACAAGCGTGTAGTGTCCTCCACTCCACCGTTACTTCACAGGTTTCTTCGTTAGCTGATATTGTTGGGAGACTCTGCAAAGTCCGAGCATTAAAAACAATGCTTTATTTCACATCGAGAACTGGTCTGGAAGTTTTCCGTTATGACTGTGTGAGAAATCTTTGATGACAAGTGTTGGAGATGAAAGCTTGGTTGTAAAGGTAAATTGTGCGTGATCAGTACAATAATTTGTTCTCATTGCAACTCATCCACAAACCTCGGACTGAGGCTCACAAGTAAAGATGATGTTTGTGGTCCAGCGCCTCTCTCCATCCTTCCCACACTCATCGCCGTGATAGTAAGAGAGGAGAATTCTCCCGTCATCCATGACAGTCGGCTCTCCGGACACCCTTCCCACACTGACTTTTGTATTGCCGGAGTCTGGCGAAGTTTTGTACGTTATACTTGGGAGACTACATCTTTTATCGGAGACCTTCCTAATTTAACACTCAATCACGGTTTTTCGGTCGACCGAAAAAGATTGCAAAGGCAAATGCCTTTGGCGGATTTGGGAATCGATCACCCTTCCTCCTGCATAGGATTTCGGGGCAGACACAACCGCACCACCCATTATTAATCCTGGATGTTGGAAACGAATAAAACTAACCCTTGATGAAGCAAATAGGAATACAAACCCTGGATGTAGCATATAGCTGAGTTGTCTCCGCAGACAGAACTGACTCCACAGACGTTTAGAGAGTAGACCCGATTATTGGAGTCTCTGACAGTCCAGTCAGTGTTACGACGTAGTACGCTCAGGTCATACTCCCGCAATGAACTGTCTGCAAGGTTTGTTGTTAGGAGTATTTAAGTATAGTTATTTAGTTAAAGCTGAACGTTTTAAGGTTTAACAAGAATTGCGGCCGCTTTAATTGTGTCAGGCGACCGCTGAATTTCCCGTATCATGCCGTCGCTTATTGTCATTAAACTTTGCGAAATGAGGAATGAAAAAAGTAAAGACAACCTCGTACCAGACAACCTCGTACCAGACAACCTCGTACCAGACATAACTTCGGTTAGTTATTATTGTTCTGCATCGGCACGTGTAAATGCAGACGCGCGAGTTAATGCAGCCGTTTGATGCAGCCATGTTTGAAAATTTGCACGCGCAAAGTTTGAACACAATTGCGCGTTCTTTGCATAGTTTGTTTCAAATATCTTAACTCTGCATGACGTCTTCATTATTGTATTGTATGT
>JH153345.1:220305-231554 GCA_000226015.1 Mnemiopsis leidyi
CAATAGAATTTTTTCCATCTCTTATGCTTTTTTGCCGAAGGCAAAAAAGAAAAGTAGATGGTTTAAAGTGGTCGGATTTTGGTGGTGGTAGGTGGGTAGGTAGGTAGATGGCGGTGTCCAGTTCCCACCTAGCTGAATTTAATACATAGTGCGCGCCACCGTTACCATGTCGACAGTGCAAATTTTGTAATTTGCCTCCGCAAAGTTATTCTACGCTGACTATATCTTAGCGAGTTTATTATCATTGCGCGGTGTACGTATCGCTGTCAGAGTATTACTCCGAAGTATTCTGTCAATTTGATGTACAATGGGAATGCTTATCTGGCTTAATGGCGTTGAGTTTAAGGGCAAAAATTTATTTTGCGATATCACGGTAATAGATTACGTGATGCACGAAATGGCGAATCGAGGGAATAATCGTATGTTCGTGTAAAATAGTAAACGTATGTAATTGAATGTTCTGATCTGATTGAGGAGCCCGCAATCTGATAGCAGTTTTGTATCCTTGGTCACCCGACAGAACTTCAACAAGTCGTTCGATATCGGGGGAAAAAGACGTTTGTTTTAGGAACAAAGGGTGAAATAAAGGGCTAAAAAAATCAAGACAAGGAAAATATTATATCTCCTGGGGCTATCTGAACAGCACCAAGTCTACATATTACTTACTTTCATCAAAAAACTAAATTCTCCGGAAAACTTTCTCATACACGTGACTTGCAAGTTAAACTTTATATGTCGCTGATGTAAATTTAGATTTTTTATACTATTGTCTTTGACCTGGCCACGTCAAAAATTTGCATAGTAATCATAAATTATAATCTTAAAAAAATAAATTAAAATTTCTTTCCGAACAAAAAACAGACGTAATAAAATAGCTGCAATAATTATGTAAGCTCAAAGCACCGTTTTCTTCGCTCCTTCTTTCACTCCCTCACATGCCTAAATGATCTACTATAATTCACTGCGTGGACCCATAATTACATATAATTATAGACTTTATATTTCGTTAGCGTTAAATTTTTACTGGCTGTTATACTGATATATAGTTTTTATATGATATCAGTTGCGTTAGTAGGTCGTTCTAATTACCCACATGTTTTACCATCAGTCTACTAGCTGAGCTTGCCGTGTCATTCGCTATAAAGGAGGTACTTACTTATTTCTATCACACATAAATTAGTATCAGAAATTCTAGCTAAGTAGTAAATATTTTTTCACTGCCGTTGCAGGAAATGGCCAGCCTAGCCGTCACCTGTCATCAATTACATTCGGTAGAAGATGAGAGCGTTATTTTTGCGGAGCTCTGGAGAATGATGAACAGGGACCAGGGTTCCCTAAAATTATTTGAACATTTTTGAGCTAGGCTCTATAAACTTAAATCTCTTGTCGCTGTAGTCCTCTAAAGGTATCAAAGTTCATAATAAGTATAAAACTTCATGGCTTAGTAAATTACACAAAAACACTGAAAATTTCAGTAAAACCTATGCTGGATGTAGCGGAAATAACAAGCGAGGTAGTGTACACTGAGTACAGCGGACATGCGCGCGATTACGTGCAGGATTGTAAAGATATCTACAAGTACTCTGCCATCATGACTGTATCAGGTGGGATACATAGTGCTTGTTTGTGCTTGTTTGTTGTTAGTTATGCTCTTGTTAGTTGATAACTTGTTGGTAATGGATTTGTTAGTTGTTAGTGATGTGTTTGTTAGTTTTAAGTGGCGTGCTTGTTAGTTGTTAGTAATTTGCTTGTAGCTTGTCATTAACTTGTTAGTTAAGTTGTTAGTTATTACCGATGTGCCTTTTTAGCTTGTTGATGAAGTGCTTCCCTGTAAGTATTGTTATCCGATTGCAGATTGTAGTACATTTGTAAAGGAAGTATTTTCAGAGGATACTTTGACAAAGATAAATAAACCTGAATTGTAATACAATGTTTAGTAGCTTGATGTGTCGTGTTCTAACTTAGTTGTAAGATACGATAAAAAGTTAAATACTTTCTTTATCAACTTTTACTTGCATCTTCACGATTTTACATGTTACAGGGGACGGAATAGTATTTGAAGTGTTTAACGGTTTGATGAAAAGAGATGACAGCACGGAAGCTATAAAAATACCACTGGCTATTATTCCCGGGGGCTCAGGTAAAAGATTAACCTGATTTTTATACTCTTACATAGCTAGTTCAAATTAGCTATTCTAACTTTCACCAGCAGTTTTCAGTGCCGATACTAGCTTTCTAGACATAACATCGATTTCTTATCCGTAGTGAAATTCGAATGTTCTTTTTGGCCCTTCGGCCTTCGCTATTAAAACTTTGAGTTTACAAGACAAGCATACTTTTAAAGTAGAAAATTCTGATAGTATGATATTAGATATTTCGTATGCACGTGCTGTTAAAATATCGCGAAATGTGTGCGAGTGACGAATAAAAATCAGAGCAAGCCGAACCACCAGCTTGCCAGACGAGTTGTTGACAAATTATTAGCTCTGCACTTTAATTGCTATTCATACACACCAGAACAGAATACGTCTTCCAGTTACCGGGACCATTAGCAGGAAGATAAGCCACATCACGTAGCGTATTGTTGTTCCGTAGAAATTGTTGTGAAAAGGGAAAACTACGTCAAAGGAGCCCGGGATAAGTTTGTTTTGGGGTGCGCGCCGCAAAACGCGTATTAAATTATTTGTCGATCACGTGATGAGTGCTGTTTATTGCCAGCAATTTCACAAATTGTGTTTAACTTTCAACAAAATTCCTGGTTGTGTTTCTCCATCAAACGCGACTAACTATCGTTAAAACATGGTGCAAATTTTCCTAACAGCTCTCAGATATTCTATCCCTTTTGGCTTTTTTCTTCATCAATGAATAATACAAAAGTACTCTAAACTTACTTGTGATATTCTGCGGCAGATCTGATCACGTACTGTAAGATACTAACCTATTACAGTACATACACAGATCGATCGATTACAAGCTACTAGAACTCTATAACCAGGGAAATGTCATTAGTCTTTTGAACCTCGTTAAAGGGTTGCTTAACAATGGTTGGTAGTTACTTAGCTCTCATCAGTTAATGAGCAATCAGCATCGCTGTCACAATGCACGGAAAATTTGTGATCTCCCTCCGGGAGGGAGTCCCTCCCTCGAAATACATTAATTAACCTTGCACTTTGCAGGTAACGGACTGTGCGCAGCAATACTTCACCAGTCAGGTGTTCCGCTAACTCTGATGGACGCGGTGTATGTCGCGATCAGAGGATCCTCTACTCCGCTGGACATGGTCAGAGTGGAACAGGTAATTAGCTGTGTTGAGATGTACAATGTACATCGCACTTGTAGCATTGTGTATACTGTAATGGATGATGAAGCATTGTGTATACTGTTATGTAGTTACTGTTTGTGTGTAACGCAACACGATGTACTTACACTTGGTGGTGTTTGGTATTGTGTTGGAGCTTGGAGAGAAAGTATTCCGTCTTGTCGATTGATCTAATGATGCAAGCATTCTTATAAAGCATTTTATAGAGCATAAAGCCAGATCATTTACTTTAATAGTTTACAGCAGAGGATTTAGCTTGTAGTGTGGTCATCAATAAACTTGAATTTATCGAATATACTCACGTGATTAAATTATTAATCAAAATATCACCAATATCTACAGCTTAATCCTCTTCTACGCTTAACTAGATCAGTGTAACTTTTATACTTTAAATATTCCTCTTTATGTAACGTTTAAACTTAAAACATTCCTCTTCATGTAACGTTTAAACTTAAAACATTCCTCTGCATACCATAGGGTAAAGAGGTGATGTGGTCTTTTCAAGCGGTTTGTTGGGGCTTCATGAGCTCCATTGACATTGAAAGTGAAGATAACAGGTTGATACAGCTACTCGTCCTAATGATCAATCGATACAGCGCTAATCGGGCTGTGTAACACAGTTGTGTACCAATTATGTAACCGCTGGTACTGTTACGCTAAATCTTACCGTTTGATTTTAGATAGGTTCTTGAATGTGATACTAAATTACGGTTTGGTTAAAAGCCGCCTTGTACGATTTTCAACAAAAAAGGTTGTCATTTAAAAATATCAAATTGAACGCTGCAGAGCCTCAACCACCTTCTCATCTTGAATACTAGAGATTGAATCTCTCCTGATTTTTACCGAAAAATAATCAAAATTTGACCCTCAATTTTCCACAATTGTGACAAAAAAGAGATTATTCATCTGCACGAAGAACTTGCAATTCAAATGAACTGTTAAATATCTTTATTTTATCTTAATTTCCTGTAAAACTTTGTATCCAATTAATATCTATCAAAATCTAGTGCTTCAGCCTTAAAGAAGCTGTTTTTGGATCCGTTTGTTACTTCACAATTTTAAGCAGAAAACTTTTTATTGTGATACATTAATTTAAATCAACCTACAATAAAAACCTTGCATGAAGACCTATAAACCTTTCTTCTTGGTCTCAAGCAGCTCCTTTTTATTTAATTAAATAAAGCATCACCATTTGTTGAGCGTAGGACATAGAATCTAAAACATAATTTCATCAACCAAAAATTTAATTTCTTCAGGGGGAAAACGTTATGTGGTCCTTTTTGTCAATCGCCTGGGGATTTTTGAGTGCAGTTGATATTGAGAGCGAGAAAATGAGGTAGGATTTTTGGACGGTTTCAACGTGAGTTGGCAATGTAGCTATATGTAGCAGTACCAAGCCTTGCAGCAAGGTATGTAGCAACGCAGCGCAAGGTGATCCAAAATCATCTGTTTTAAAACCTCGGGCGTGTGACTGCTTGCTGGTGTTTTTATGCACTAGTTTGTGAATGTGTGTGTGTTAGAGTATTTGGCCGACAGAAAGCGAATTGATTGAATTTAATAAGTGAGACTAATTTATTAAATCGCTTCGAAGGTCATTAAGAATGGGTCTTTTAAACAGTACTTAAACCTTAACGTATCCGTGTTTTGAAAGCTTGAAATTCAGAAGGACCTTTTCAAGAGAAGCTTTGAAGAAAACTCAGTGTATTACATACATGGCTATTGGCTTCCTTTTCCACCATATTATGGCTGAGTGGCGCAGAGCTTAGAGCATCGGAATTTCATTCAGGAGATCCCGGGTTCGAATCTCTGTGCTGCCTAGCCATGAGACGGGCATCTTTGACACTCTGCTAAGGACTCTGTTGGGTCTACGCAGCCCCCGGTCGACTCAGCCAAATGGACGGGAAACCGTGATTGAGGGGGGCGAATACAATATGGTATAAACTACCTTAACCGTCGCTGGCCTTAAGATCCTTCGGCTCCTGCAATTGGCCGGTTACATCGTAACCACATGGCTGTTGGATACAACGGAGTAAAATAAGTGTTAAATATAAAAATAATATCATCAAGTGGTTTCTGTAATGTTATTGTAGCTGTCTATCTCATCTTATATTATTGAATAAAGGGATTATCTTTGTGATCTTAATGGGACATTTAATTTCGTTTTTCAATGAAGCACATCCGTAAACCAAACCACCTATATATATTGAAGTGTGATTGCCCACTGGTTTTTGTTTTCCAATTAAATTTGCAAACGATTTATAAAAATTTTAAAGATTTCTCGCGTTGTAAATTTTATTTTTTGCCAGTAAATTTCATTAAGTTCCTGAGCAGTGACAGTTATTTTACTTACCTGGTTTTAACTGTAAGTCATAAAGTAGCATCACTGTCCAGTACTATGTCACGTGATTTACCTTTTCTTCTGTTATCTACGGTAGATAATCTACCTATGTATGTGAAACATAGCGTGCATTATGATCTGCCTGAAAGACTGATTTGATAACTTTCAACTTTTCAAGAGTACCAAGGAATGACTTTTGATTTTGGATCATCTATGTTTTGATGCTATGTCACCTATTGATTATCGCTGAATGCCGTAAAAAATATCGAACACTTTTTAACTACCAGTTTAATGGAGTTGAAGGTTTAAGCTGAAGCTCTGCCCCCAATACAGATAGTAAACCAAGTAACTTCTTATCACATCTAATCTTTTATGTTAGGTGTTATGGTCTATCCCAAAAGAAGTTTTATAACTTTAATTGCTCATAAATCACACCAACTTTAACCTAACTATAAACTATTTAACCTAACTATAAACTAACCTAACTGCAGGTGGATGGGAGAGGCTAGGTTTACAGTAGAAGCGGTAAAGAAGCTTGTATCTTTCCCGGTAAAAAGCGGTAAAGTGTGGTTTGCACCGTTAACCGAAGAACTGGATGATGGTTCCGAACCAAGTGAGCATTAAGCAAGAAACATTAGCAATCGACTTAATGAAAAGTGGCTTCATCTTGCAGAATGCAGATGTACAAAAGTGCAAAACTGGCCTTCTTCACAAATTTATTTTATTTAGACCACATGCAACTGAGCTTCACGAGTAGATTCTCGATAAATATTTAACGATAGTTTTAGTTTTGTCCAAAATTATCATTACTTGTGCCTTTGGCACTTGTGTGTAAATTTTCGACACCCCTATTTGTTGGCACATTATACAATATTCCATATGATATTTTAAACATGGAAAGATTTTGTCTAATTTTCGCTCTCGTTCCTGTAGCTGTGGCATCTCCGAAGAGCTTGCCGCGGAACAAGCAAATCTCAAAGGACCCCATAATTGAACCAACATCTAGTGAATCTCTGAACGATGTAGGTGGAGGAAGCACAGCTTCGGAGGAAGAGAACGGTATCGGGTATGTTGTAGTACTCTTATAGTTGTCTTGTAGTAGTCTTGTAATAGTCTTGTAGAAGTCTTGTAGAAGTCTTGTTGTAGTCTTGTTGTAGTCTGATATAGAATTCAGTTTCTATGTGTTGACATTGTATTGCTAATCTTTGACTGTAGTAGTTTCTCAAAATCGTCAAAGAGGAAACTATTCTATTCCCTACAATCTACATTTTATTACTCATTTTCGAGATATGCTACCTAAAGTTATATCTTTGTCTCCCAGGGAAGTGCTGGATCCCAATTTTGATTTTACCGCTCTCAATGACGTAGACACTGACACTGATGAGGATTCTCAGGACATAGATTCTAAAATTCCAGATAGAAATCGAATTGTTTCGGACACTGCCCATTTACAGGTTCCACTGCTGTTCTAAGATCTTACTCTAACGCAGCTTAAGAGCTTAAGTTTTTGTGGATGGTAATGTTGAAATTGTAGGGTTGCTTATCTTTTGACAAATCTATTCCTTTTGTTATGTTTAAAAATTTGAATGATGTTTCAGGATTCAGAGAATTGTCGGTGTAAAAAATGCGTCCCAGCCCCAACCCCAGACCCTGAGTTACTCCAGAAAATCACAGAGAGCATCGAACAAATTGGTCTGAACAGCGATATTCCCGAATCTTGGAAACTTGTAAGTAGAAAAAACTGATAGTGAATAAGTGATAGCAATTCTACAAATAGTTTTTAATACCAAAAACTTTGAAAACACCCTTCATGAACTTTTATCGATCCAAACTACAGCCAACCGTCTGAATAGCTAACTCCTGCACTGTCTTCCCAGATAGACGGTAATTTCTCGACTGTGATGGCGTTTACTTTAACCCATCTCAGTTTGGGCTTTAAGTGCGCTGAGAATATGAAACTGGACTCTGGTTTTGTGTACTTGATGCACTCCCAGGGACGCTCTAAAAAGGTAATTTACCGTGACGTTATGTTTCGTGACGTCACGTTATTTTGCGTGACGTCACGGTTTATTAAATCGAATCTATAACATGTTTATTTTACCGCAGTTGGAAGGAAAGTTTGCCTCTGTCAACGCTTTGTCCCTCTCTCATCTAACATTTTCCATCCGAAACACTGACATGGAAATGTCATTAGATTGCGGGTTTATGTGGTTAATGTGGTCAAATACTGACAGTTACACTGTAGGGAGACAGGTGCGGGTTTATAGCATAACACGTGTGTATTGTGCGGGTTTGTAGGCTGTAGCAGTACACGTGTTTATTGAGCGGGTTTGCAGCATTACAGTACGTGTGTACAAGCGTGTTAAGGATTTATAGAATTGCATGTGTGTTTTGTGCGGGTTATAAGCATTACTTATATAAGCATTACTTATACATTTAAATTGCGTGATTTCCTCCTTTTTCATTTGTTTATTACATTGACCTTTTTACCTCTACACTATAACGTTGTGAGTTTTTCGACGTATCAAACTTCCTCTCTCTAAGGTTGCCTTCTTCCCTCTAATCGGAGAGGTCTGAGGTCCCTACTATTTTCATCTTTCTTCATCCTTTCACTGCGTAATATCGGAAGTTTCCCACTTTCAGCAATAAGCAATGCATCTCTAATAAAACTATAATGTACTTTTTTACCTTACTTTAATTAATCTCAGGATTTTCTCCAACTCTTGGTACAAAATTGTACTCCCGAGAGTAACGAAACGAGAACGATTCATTTTGAGAAGGTAATATTTTCAAACTAACTCAATTTCTTGCAATTTGATTACGTCCGAGAAATTCTCTAATATAAGGCAACTAATAATAAGATAAGGCAACTTATGATATGTATAAGGCAACTTATTAAAAACTAATTTTTGTTGTCAGCTATAATTCAGGTAGATTAGATTGTTTTGATAAGTTCTGAGAGATTCTCTGATGCAACTCATTACATTCTCTAAGGCAACTCATTAAAAACTAATGTTTGTTGTCACTTATAATTTGTAATTCAGATGGATTAAATTGTTCACTTTTTTCAAAATCTTGGGTATTCACTAAGGATTTCATCCGTTTTCAGGTCAGAGCGTTTAGACTCGAACCGGAACTATCGGAATCGGGAGCGTACGTGACGATAGACGGTGAACTAGTTCCGTACGAGGCACTTCACGCCTGTATCCACAAGGGAATAGCACGTGTGCTGTCTTTACCTTCTGCGGTGTAGATGTTTGAACTTTTACTTTACTTTTGTAATTTTTGTTACCTGCTAATGTGATCTAGCTAAGCTAATGTGATTTAACTAAGCTAATGTGTTTTAGCATGGATTCTAAGCTAAAATAGCTGTCCACATGGACATAGATTGTTTGTGAATTTGTGATGCTGTAACAGCTTTTTGTTTTGATAACAGATAATGTAGTTCAGATTAATTTTGTGGACTAAATATATTACATAACATAAAAGTTAACTTATGACTGAGTTTAATTTTATTGCACTGTTTATATTCAATTTGTAGATTTATGCTTTGGCGCCAACCAAGACTTGTGATTGGTAAAATGAACCGTAATTGATTATGATATCGGATGGAAAGGAAATAAGATTGTTTAAGTATTACTTCTCAGTGGTATTGTTGTGTGTTGAGTCATTGGTATTGTAAACTGATAATGAAATTCAATTGCTGTTAACATTAATGTGCGTGTATATATTTATATTCCATATTCATATGCGTTAATCTTGTACAGCAGCGCACGGCGCACCCTCCCGTCATTTTATTCTCCGTCATTTTATTCGCTTCGAATGAGGGTCGGACAAAGTTAGCAGTTAGAGAATTGACGAGATTATATCCGTCTTACGTTCTAACGAAACGTCAGGAGAGCAGAAAACTGCGAGCCGCGCGCGGGTCGCAAATTTCTGCTCTCCTCGCGTTAGACGGATATCATCTCGTCAAGAGGATGCGCAGTGTACAACGCGGCGCGCAAAGCATAATCAATAATATATAACACGCGTTGCTGCGGCGTCGCGTGCCATGCTTTGCGCGCAGGGGCTGCCACCGCACTTTGCGGCAGCAAGTCAAATCGATAAAATAATATCCGCTGCAAGATTCGGTTCATTGCGACAACTCTGTGTTGATTTTGTATAGTATATAAATATCCCCTTTTTAACCATTATCTTACCTGGGGACCTCAGGCTAATTGTAGAGAGAGCCGCGCAACGCCCGGTCGCGGTAACCATTATCTTGCAATGCAAAACCAGTTCACCTAAAAGGGCTTATTACACCAGACGGTGGTCTCCGGTGACAAAAATCAAAAACTGTTAACATAACACGTTGCTGAATTGAATCTCAATTTAATGAGCTTACATTAAGTGATGATCTGTTTTAAACCATAAACAGATAACTTTTTGTATCGTTTCATTTTTTAAAGTTGTTAAGTTTCTGTCATGAATAAATTAAATTCTCACAATTTTTAACCTTAAATTTAATTGTTAATGTTTTTATAAAATTATTTATACAGGGAAATTGCTGTATTGATATGTAACATGTTATTTTTTAATTTCTAAAAATGAAAAAAGGAAACAAAACCAAAAAACTATCAAATATTAATGAATTTCTTTTTAGCCACAAATGAGTTATCCTGAAGAAAGCTGCATTGTCTTTTAATTTGTTCGCCAAATAATTTCCACTTTCAATTCCATCATAAATTTCATCAGAAAATTTCCAAAAGTTTTAACTACCACACATAGCAAATGCAATGCCATGGATCGAGTTTTGGCGGCAAACCGCTAACGTGCTTTTAGAGTTTCCACTTTTTCAAAATGACGGTTACGTGCTCAAAGTGATTTGTCTGACTTTGTCCGACCCTCATTCGAAGCGAATAGAGGAGAATAAAATGACGGGAGGGTGCGCGCTGCTGTACAAAAAGTGATGCACTGAACAAAATCCGCCCCAATTTCAAAAGATGACACCTTTTCCAAAAAGTGTCCTGTTCTTAATCGTCGACATTGAATTAATTGAATTGAATTAATAAAATTTCGTAACACAATTATACATAGGAATATGAACATAATTTAATATATATAAGGAACTATTATTGTGATTTGTGCTACAGGATACCACCTGTAAGAGTCCAGCTCTTTTGACGGGGCAACCTACTGAGGCCAGAATTGATATAAATAATCATACATATACAATTGACAAGTAGTTTCAATCAAATAATATGGTTGTATAATAATAATATTACTTATGAAAATGCCCCAGCCTCACTATATATTTCCAAAAATAAAAAAATCTCCAATCAACTTATTAGAAGAATTTCATAGAAGAATTTCATAAAGTATTAGAATTATGTCCTAAGAAGAATGTTCACTTGCTTGGTGATTTTAATATTAATCTACATGATGAAACCAGCGGAATAGTTAATAAATTTGAAAATTTAATCCTCAGTTTTGACATAACACCTCTCATCTCCATTTCAACTCATCACAAACCAGGCTGTCAACCATCATGCATCGACAATATATTGACCAATGACATAGAGAACACCGTATTGTCTGGAACACTTAGCACAT
>JH153345.1:300115-314864 GCA_000226015.1 Mnemiopsis leidyi
TAGGGCCGGTAGCTCAATTGGTAGAGCACTCATCTAGACAATGCAGAGGTTGTCGGATCATACCCGACTCGGCACGGTGCCGGCCCATGAATTTTCTGAATTGACTATCAGTGGAAATCGTGTCCGTTCAAATAAGTACAACACCTATGAGAGTCATACTCATACGACTAATTGTCAGACCGTGAATTTGTTGGTCACAATTTTCTGTCATTTTGGCGTTTATTTGTTGTCGTCAAATAAACTTTAATAAAGCATGTCATTAAAACGCATCTTTATCCTAAAATTGATTTAATGTTTATTAAAATCACTTGTACAAAAAAATTGTATCTAAAGATCGAAAGAATGTACCTAGCTGAGCGTACTGGGACTGTGTAAGTGTCAGTCGAGCAATCTGCTCCTCTGAAATCATTTCCACTTGATCTACTGTCAGCTGTAAGACCCCTTTTTCTTCGCTTGTATTCAAGTACGCCAACTACGGAATTAAAATAAAACATGAGATTCTAAACATACTTGTTTATTCATAATTCATAAATGAGCAATTGGTGTTAAAGTTTGAGAATGTTTGAAACTATTTAGAGGCCAGTGAGAGTAAGGTTAGTTAAATCACGAGAATTAGATGCCAGTGAGAGTAAGGTTAGTTAAATCACGAGAATTAGATGCCAGTGAGAGTAAGGTTAGTTAAATCACGAGAATTAGATGCCGGTGAGAGTAAGGTTAGTTAAATCACGAGAATTAGATGCCAGTGAGAGTAAGGTTAGTTAAATCACGAGAATTAGATGCCAGTGAGAGTAAGGTTAGTTAGATCACGAGAATTAGATGCCGGTGAGTGTAAGGTTAGTTAGATCACGAGAATTAGATGCCAGTGAGAGTAAGGTTAGTTAAATCAGATAAAGAACCTCATGAACAGCGCGAGAAGTGACACTTCTCATTATCGTCTTCTGTTGGCTGGAGAAGGTTGCAAGCTGACTTTCCGAGAACTTCAGCTGTATTATCTGCGACACAAGTGCTTAAACCCTTAGGATTAACTAATTGTTCTGTCAAGTCTTATTTTGGTTCGCATAATGATATTCAATAACAATTGTTGAGTTTCGATATTGATGAAAAAGTTTAGAATTATAAAACACGAAGTATTTTATCTGATAAAATATAACGAGCTGGCACTCTCCTCGAATTTACCCCAATCTGACCTGCTCTCCGTTGAGAGAAATGAGGGAGATCTCGTTAAGGGAGACAGTCTGTCCGGGTACAAGACCCAGTATATCACACTGCTCCGGCGTGAGCGTCAGTCCTGACAGTTGCTTTTGGGAGAGTGTCTTTATCTGCAAGGTATTATGCTAATTCATTGAAGGCATGATTTATTTGGAATCACATTATCAGGTAGTGGTTGTACTCTAAACTTCGGTCGTGCCATAATTTGGAAGATTAAACCGTTGTAAAATCAATCAATGAGGGAATAGGAGAGGCCCTCTACAAGCAATTCGCTGTTCTGAAAATTAAGAGTTCTTGCTTGAAAATACAATATGCGAATCGTAGTGGTACAGACATTCACACAACTTGGCGGAAAACAAACCTGATCCTCAGAAAGAACCATCTCTATTTCCGACAAAGGTGAAATATCATTCAGTCTCTTCAAAGCATCCTGAAAAATGTTGATCTATTAGATCGCTGTGCACCGTTGATAGCACTACTGAGTTCTAAAACAGTGCGATTAAAATAATTCAAGCTCTGCTGTGAGAACTGTGGTAGACACCTGTTTCACTAAGTTTTGCTTCGCCACTAAGGCAGTTTCAACTTGTTCTGGTTCCAGGACAGTTTCCATGTTATCTTTCGGAATGTCCAGCTGGGCAATTTGTCCTGGGGTCAAAACCAAGCCTCCCAAGTCCTCGGAATCAAGTTGTCTGCCGGGCTCGATATCCATACTTTCTTGCTGTTGTTTTGTTGGCGCAACTCTACCACTGATCTAGATTATGATTTTATTTTAAGATAGAATGAAAACTTGATGATCCTTGAAATTGAATAATACTAAGGACACAAAGTAGAAAATTTAACACCGGTTACGTGTGCCTATGTTTAGCTCTACAAGTATGAACAAGAAGTACAAAATACCCGAGCAGCTTGATCGTGTGAAAGAATGAGATGAGGTTCCGGACTTCCACGTTCAACTGACATTTCCAGAATTGCAGCTGACTGTTTCTTTAACTGAAATGGAGTCAAAAGTAGTTTGGTGCTCTACTGTGCGATTTGAAATGTTTTGCTTTTACATGTTATTTAATGTAACGGATTTAGCGGCCAAACTTATGGTGGAGATAGGAATTTCAATTCAATGTGATATTCGCGTCTCAAACAGTTACTTCACTAAACTTTTGTACAATGAAATTCGAATTAAAGTCAAAAATTATAAGCCATCGTCACAATTTTTAAAATCGACAATAAGCTCAAAAACATTGCAAAGACAGAATTTAATTTTCGATCTTCCAAAGGAATTTTTTCTAACAGTTGTATCCGAACGCCGACCAGTTAAGCCTACACTTGTCAGCAATCATCTTGCTCGCAGTCCTCTCTTCGACCGTGTATACGTAGAACTTTTCTACACTGTTCCACGTTTCTATAGTGACGGGAGGACATTTGCCCGAAAACCAACTCTCGAGGCTGACAGTCACAACGGGATTGCTTACAAATCCGCAATCTTCGTATCGCACACTTATGGCTGCCTTGTTGTCATTATCCCACCAATTTTCGATGTTTTCACTCCCCGAGCATGTCAAGGCACAAGGAGCAGGACCTGCATCTCCACCAGGCAGTCTCAGGATTTTCAGATCACTCTGTAAAGATGTCGTTAGAAGTAGAACCAGCGTCAGGTGCTGCAGCATCTTGAAACAGAATTTACTCGGTTCAGGCGTAAAGAGATTGAGTAGAGAGATTGAGTAGAGAATGGTTATTTCGAGGGAAGTTGAGGGAAGGATAGCGACAGAGAGTGCAACATGAGTGTGTTAATCAATTAATTAGCAATTAATAGTAGGTGGGAATTGTATTGCAAGCAAACTTGTTCAACGAATTTTTCTATAATCAATTTTCCGAGGCAAGCAATTACAATATTGACATTGATTTTATCAACAATGATTTTCTAATGATTTAGGACGGCCCCAACGTTATTATGGTCTCGCCACCGTGTGTTGGGTATAGCCAAAATGGTTGTACATTGATGTTCGCTGCTTCTAGCCTCAATTTGCCCACGTCCTAAAGCATTGCTTCTTATAAAGCAGTTCCTACTTGTCATTTGTTCACTGTAACTCATTGATGTATAACTATTTGAATTTTGAAATTAAAAAAAAAAATTATAAGTTATTATAACCCACTCTAAACTTCTTAATAGATACTATAACAATAAACTGCAGAAACAAGGTCCGCCCGTGTTAAGGCATGTGCAACAAAAATACAGGGACTGAAATACTCTAATTTCTTAAGACGATTGCTTTGTTCAAAATTAGCTTAGCTGGGGACATACCAACTAGAAAAGCTGCTAGATCTCGAAAAACTTTTCTAATTCAATAACTTTTCATGTTGAACAATGACTGTAGGTGGCGACTGGTCTATAAACTTATACGTCCTAAGCTGGAAGAAGTTAATAACCTCGACTCAGACTGTGTTTAGACGGGCAAGGGGGACCAGGGTTCCTGGGTTTTCTACAAAAGCAAAGTCAAACACTTGAGAGCTCACATACCAGTACGACTGTTTCCAGAGATATGTCTAGATGGGCGCGAATACAGTTTCACTTGATTGATTGCAGTTGGAATACTGCAATTTTATTTCTATAATGGGGTGCAAAATCTGTTTTTTCATATTAACCAAGTTGGTGCCAAGATAGCCTTGCAGGTTGCTTAGTGCTTACTTTTCAGAATTCAATGCATTGCTATTACTAACTTATCGAGAACGTATATTCAGGTGTCTGAGCTGGCACTGGCGTTATGTGTGTGACAACTATATCATTATTTCAAATTTACCGAAAAAAAGTTAGGCTTTCGCAGGCTTTGCAGTAAAACACATGTTGAAGTACACCAAATGTAATTTTAAAATTTGAAATTTAAAATTGAATGAATTATATTGCTAGAAGTTGGAATTAGACTAGACTTTCTGACATTTGTATCCAAAGTTCTAACGTAGAAGAATCTTCTATCAGTTGCTAGGTTGCTCAGTTGTAGAGGGAACCTCTAACAGATAAACCCATACGCTGACCAGTTGAGTCTACACTGGTCAGCAGTCATCTGACTTGCAGTTCTGGGTTCAACAGTGTGGACTCTGAAATAATTAGCAGTTCTAAACGTTTCTACAGTAACAAGAGGACACTTGGCTGGGATCCAACTTTCTATACTGACCATCACAACCGGAGTGGACTTAAAGCCGCATTCGCCAGTATTAGCATAAATTGCAGCTCTGTCAGATCCACCTTGGTCTTGCCAGTTACCAATCTCCTCGGTCCCAGAGCAGGTTAACGCACAGGGAGCAGGTCCAGGATCGAGAACCGAATTTTCACCGGGCAGTCTTAAAACTTTCAACTCCATCTGTAGAGAAGCAGGAAGGAGTACCGCCAGAACAAGTAGTTGCAGCATTTTGGAGTCTATAGTGGGTAGTCCTCTCTTGCAAGTACAAACCGGTCGTCGAGCCTGGTGTGAGAGGTCAGGCGTGTTACCACTCTTATAATACCTCACGCACGTGACTATTTTCCTTTCACAAGTTCCAGAACAAAACACTGACAGGACTCAGGTGTGTGTTAGCAGCTATGTGCGAATAACATCTAAGACGATCATTGATTTCTGACAACGCTTTCTAACATTAATGCTCTATCGGCTACTCAGCTAAATGCTCAATGATTATGAACTGCTCTGAACAGAATGGCATTATTAGAGTTCTGGAAAACTTATTTGGTCTTTGTCGGGTCAAGCCGATGGTGACCATGTGGTTGTAGGCGATTAACCAGTTAGTTATAAAAGCACAGGTGATTAAGTTGAATAGTGGTGAATGATATGCTGCCTTCAAGTTCAACAAAATAACAAGAATTACAGCCGCTTTCACTGTGTCAGGCGACCGCTGAATAAGAATTTCCCGTATTATGCCGTCGCAAATTCGTTATTACAATAATTCGCGGAATGACTATGAGAAATCAAAATATGCAACTCGCATTTCGCTAACCAGTAACCGGGCATAATTTCGGACAATTTTCATTGTTTTGCACGTGTTAATACAGACGCGCGAATGTTAATGCAGCCGCTTGATGCACGATTTAAAAACTCATTATACTCCAAGTCCACGCTCAAAGCTTGAACACAATCGCATGTTCTTCTCATTGTTTATTGGAATCATCTTTAGTCTGCATGACGTCGCCATTGTTATATTGTATGTGCTACCTTTATTACTAATAATAATAAGGTTTTGTGACATGAATTTGTCGTCAATTAAAGTTTTACAATATCCCGATTCATGCGCTGTCGATCGCCAACCCTTGCTTTGTATTTTTGTACATGTGCACAAAACGTATCAAAACAATCTTGCCATTTGGGTCTGAAGGCCCAAAATGGCAAGATACGGGAATAAATATCTCTCTTATCTGGATTACTTGAGCACTTCAATGAAAGAATAAAACCAGTCCAATTCCAAATCAACTAAGTTGGTGTTAAGTATTCGGATACATACAACGGCTCAACCGCGCGGCAGGGACTCGGAAACGGTTCTGATTATCGAGGTAGAGTACAAAGTCGCTGGACCGGACATTTTAGTGCGTCTTTACCACGATCATGGAAATTTTGCCACAAGTAATTGTCTGTCAAATCATTCATGTGCGTGCAGTTAATTGATATCTAACATTGTACTTGATCTCAAAACAGGAAATTGTCAATTAAATAAAATTTAATGCTTTTCGATAACATTATAAATTATATAATTAGAAATAGGTAGAAGCAGCATCAAGAAGACATAAAAAACCTTACTACAGAGTACAGCTAAAATACAACACTACTAACCTTTTTCACGATTTTGCCGTGTTTCTCAATTCGCTTGACTTTCTTGGCTTTGATTTGCTGGACCTGTTCGGGGGTCAGGCACATTTGCTGAATCTCGATTGGTGTGAGGGTCAGAGGTTCAGCAAGGTTAGGTTCGACTGCTCCAATTTGCACGCCTGACACTGCCACCTAAGAATTAGGATATAGGGAAATGTTGAGATTATCAAATTCTTGGTGTACATCACAGATGAGAACTATGAAATCACTTTGTTCGTCTAAATCTTAAAACGATCCTCAAGGTTTAATATTCTAGTAAACGACACAATGGACAATGAGAGGAACCTGTATTTTAGCTAGTTGTTCCTTAGTTATAGTGGCAGTTTCTTGCGGAGACAAGGTCACTGTCTTTGTTAGGCCCTCCTCCATATCCACCATGGTTGCTATGGCAACGTTCTCTACGTATGTTTGAGTCTGCATTGAATTGCTGACCTGAGCAAAAGTTGCACGGTGATATTAACTGAGATTCGAGGTGGAAGACACAAAAATTTGACAAGGCTTTTTGAATTGAAATTGTGAAAAAAATTGTAAAAATTATGTGAATATAAGCATAAGATTATCTTGACAATGATAAGATTATCTTGCCTTTTTGCGTTGTGGTTTGGTAAATTATGCGGATATAGTTTTAGTTGTAAGATTATCTTGCCTTTTTGCGTTGTGGTTTGGTAAGAGATTCTCCGCAAGACTCCTCCACCTTTAAGTGCTTTACTTGATGTGGCAATAGTGGTAGTTGGTCTATGTCACTAACTTCTGTAAGTAAGAAAACTCAGATGTCATGATATATCGACAATACTCAAGTAAAGCTTGCATATATCTGGTTGGTGACAAAAATGAAGAAATTGTGTTATTATTTGACAAGTCTATTTGACGAGATTATATCCGTCTACGAGTACGAGATTATATCCGTCTCATCCAGCTTTGAGCTGCGACAGTCGGGTATCACCGCGACAAGTTATTATCAGACTGACCTATATTGGTGAAGGAATCCTTGTATTCTTTAATTATTTTTGTCTGTACATCCGTCAGGGGAAGACTTTGGACGAGTTCAGGGTCCAGTTGAGTGGCTTGGGACGAAGTCAACTGGGGGATATTATCTGATGAGTGCGAGCGTGGGAGAGTGAGAAATTCCGTGAAAAAATGTATCATGTGGAGTCGATTAGTTAGTGATAAAGTAGTTGTTATGAAAGGAAACTAAAAGTATCCGGGCACAAGAATGGTCGGTTGAGATTATGACTCAATTAAATCACTTTAACACAGTGCCCCTCAGTAATCCATCATGTCACTCAAATTATTTATTTACTAGTACTACTCACAGTGACAGTTGTTATTTCCTTGAGTTTCGGATCCCCCAACAAACACATAAGCTCCTGTTTCTCCAGTAACTTACTGACTTTTGTGGCTGTCTGAAAGTGGATGTTCTTATAGCACACTAAAGAAGTATAGAGCTTTACTTATGTCTCGTTATTCCTACGAAGTTTGAATTAAAAAGAAAACAGTCTACAAAAGTTGATTACTGTATGTCTGCTAAAAGTAGGTTGTATTAACAATAAAACCCCCATATATTATAAAGTAAGAAATAAAACCTCATATTGGTCCTCGTCTAACTCTTCAATTTGTTCGTCTGTAAATCTCAGCTGAGCTACTTGCGCAGGCGTTAGTTTAAGTTCACTTATCTGCTCCAGCGTCAAACCCTGAAAAGGGCTTTGTCAAACAGTGTATCAACTTCCAAGTTAAGAATTTGGTATTTGGTATGTTAGCGGTAGCCGGTAAACCAAAAAGTTGCTGAGTATCTATAGATCATGGTCAAAGCTTAGCGAAGCTCTTTACTTCTTGCTGCGCGCGGCGCCAGTGACTGCTACAGTGAATGAGAGCGTTGCATAACTACACACGGTTTTTCGATTCGGCAATCGCGCCGGCTGATTTCGACCGAGATTGGCCTCAGTGCAGCAATACATAGCACTATGTAAGATGCTTGCCGATCGCCACAATAACTTAATACACCACCTTATTGACTCAGAACGTGGCCTCAATTTCGTCATATCGATAACATGTACACGAATCACCTTGCAATGAGAGCGAACAACAACTTGTGTTTTAATGCAGCCATCGTCATACATCAGTCAAAACTCACGTTAAACATCATCATCGATACTCGGATTTACATCAAACAGTACGGTCCAGAATCAGATTTCAGAGTTAACAGTTTGTGAGTGAGAAGAAAATAAACCAAATACCTGAGCTGTTTCTGCGCCCCCGCACGCTTTACTTTGTTCCTTACTGAGAACCAGCGCAGCGAGCTGTTTTGCTGACAACCCTTGAGCTTGGTCAAACGTCAGAGTCAGAGGCCGGGTTGTCTTCAGCAGATTGACATAAGAGAGTAGCTGATCGTATGCTAACTTCTCACATTGCTCATCAAGCATCGTCAACTGAGGTTAAAGTATATTGTTGGTTACCTGTAATATGAAAAGTAAAAAGTTGAATCCTAGTTCTCTAGTTAACTTCTGTGTAATCCAAAATGAAATGAAACTACGTACAAAAAGTGATGCTTCATATAAAAAACAACAATATAATAATGAGATAATGAGTAAAATACTCGGAGAGCTATAAAAACAGATGACTAAGAGAAATACACACCACACTATCTTGGTAAGGGGACAGTTCCGCGCGCTGCTCCTTTGTCAGGTCCAACTGCGCAATCTGCGCGGCAGATAGAGACAAACACGCGACGTGCGCGGGAGTAACCGGACCGTCGTAGCCCAGTATGCGAACTTGAGAAGGTGTTAAGACAAGGTTTGATAGCTGCTTGGTTGTTAGTTTCTCTGCCTGGTGTTGGTAAGGGATGGTTTAGAGGATAGTCTGAAGTTAGTTCTATCGAATATTTAGGAAACTAAGACATCACAACAACGATTAAGAAGAAGTATAGATCTGGCAAGGGCTGGCATCTGAAGGCCTCAAAAAAGTAAATAACAAATTATACATTATACCTAAATAGATTCGTTTATACCGAAAACTGTCCAGTTATGTATGGCAATCAAAACTTGCAATCAGCAACCTCATGTATGACAGTATAACTACAAGAATCATAGTACTACCTGCTGAACACTGAGCTGTATGGTGTAGTCTACCGGTTCCTCGTACACAGGCAGGGGAGTGTTTAGTGAAGATATGCTCTGTACGTCCATACTCTGTGACATTGTCTCGGACACTGGCGTGTCTTCTCCTCCTGGTGTGAAGCATGTCATTACAGATCGGGACTGTGGATGGAAAGGGACCGGTTTAGGTCTACCTCAAGTGAAAACAAGTGTTGCTACTTCAGCCTCTGTTCCTATTCCATACTAAGCCCTTATAATGTGGGATATTATTATTAAGTAGTATTTTTATTCACTAGGATGGGTATTATATTCACTTATGTATTGATTGGCTGTAAAATTTACCCATTGTTTTATTAACCATTGTTTTATTAGTTGAAAATGTGGTGTTTTCAAAATGAAATATCCACAAAAAATATCGGCAAAAAGATTTTAGAATTAAACCAATTCCGTTCTCGTGGGAAAGAAAGGAACAGTATTCGAGAAACTCGAAAACAAGGTAAACTGACCGATAGGCGAGGTTGCCATGGAAACACCAGAAATGACATCCTCAATATTTCCTACTACTGGGGATATTGCCCTGAAACGTTTTTGATGGTAGCTCGTAAGGTGAAAAGACTGTCAAAGTTAATACACCTATTCAAAAAATAATAATTTGCAGCAAGAACACGATATGTTCGTCAACAAGTGCAGAGAGATTTTTCTTTCCCCGAAAATTCATTGGTTGACTAATTTACCGCAATATGTATCCTACAAATTGCTCAATCCAGATCGACACTTCTCATCGCCAGACATGATTTCAAGGAACTAACATATCGGAAGTGGCGGCAGTTTTAATAGACATTGAGGAAGATGCGAGCTGAAGTTTTTCTTCGTACGAACTTCTTAGTGCGTCCAACTCTTCGTTCAGTTTTAATTTGGTGACCTTTTCTTCTTCGTACTTCCGCTGAAATTGTAGGTGTAGCTTTCATCTTGGTTTTAGTTACTGTAACTGTAATTTAGCTATTGTAACTGTACCTGTGACCGTTACTGTAACCGTTATGGTATCTGTAACTGTAAATGAAAGTGTAACTGAAGCTTTCAAATAAAAAAGTCGTATAACTCAGCGTCAAGACAACACGTGATATTGCATGAGCAAGAAGCTATGCGACCTCATGCTGAGATGTGTGTGTGTAAGTGATGGACTTTTACGTCAATTGAAAACGATCTGACGGACAGATTTAAATCATTTCAGCACACTTTTGTAATTAATGGTAAAATCACACTTGTTAGGGATAATATGCACGATCTCTCCAAATTATGATAAAAACATGGGAAAGGAGAGGTCTGATACGTGTCTGGTATAAATATAGGCCGGCTATAGGCCTGGTATTGGCCTTGTACTGGCCGACCAAAGGCCGGAGCTACTCTCCGTAATTCGCAAAATATCAACAAATGTTAAAATTTTGTCTATCAGAAAAGATTAAAAAAATTGAGATTTCAACACAACTAACATTAATCTCGGCTATTTTCTCCTCGTATTCCAGCTTTATCCGCTCCGCCTCCCCCGAATCTCTCTCCACATACTCGATCTCCTTGGTGACCGTCTCCCTGGATACCGACTGTTGAGATGCAGTGTTCTCCACCGACATCGGTATTTTCCCTTCCAACATCGCCTTTAGTCGTGCTATCTCCTCCGCGTACTCTCGCAACAGTGCATCTTTAGGATCCTGAAATGTGGGTAGTACTGTCTAAATGTCTGTATATCATGATACCCTCAATGTTAAGCAGAACCTCACTCGAAAAACACAAATATGTTCTCACTGACAAAGCATTTTCCGTGTCTGCAAACAAAAATACTGGAATTTAGTAAAACCTCGTTAATCTTGGGCTTGTTCTTGATGTTCTTGGCCCGGTTTGCGTAACGCAGGGTACTGAGTGTTTCATCGTAGTTGTTATCGGCAGGACTGATACACGCTACCATCATCGTCTTTGTGTTTCCTCCGAGAGAATCCTGTGAAAGTGGGTCATTTCAACTTGTAATACGGACTCGAGTGTTTTCTGTATCTAGAGTCAGACGTTAGTGCTTTAGTGGTTACTAAATCAAAACCAGCGATGATCTTAGGGTTCAAAATTGCAAACTGATAAACCATGTTTTATGAATTTACAGTGAACAGCTGCTACAAGTACAGTGTTACGATCAAACAAAGATTTGATCTTTAGGAAAACCTGGAGTAGTCTTGTAAGCTTGCTGTCTCTGTAAGGGATGTGTTTAGATTTGCCGTCTACAAGAGCTGATATGACATTTCCAAGTGCTGACAAGGACAGGTTTATCTTTGTTGCTTCTCGCAGTCTCTCACCGGTAGCTCCTGGGATATAGGGTTGTATTAGCTGAGGTTTTCTGTCTTCAGCAAATAAACCTTACGTTGATTATGAACTATGGAGAAAAAAGAAACAAATCATTATACGTGGATCAGCATAGCGTCTAAATTCATAATAGGTCAATTTCGTAACATAAGATTTGAGATGAGTACAAACAACAACAGTATTGCACGAGAGTTGGTTTACTGACCTGTTTTTCCTTGTCTCTCCGACCCCGCTAAATCCACAAGGTTTAACTTTCCAACTTTGATCTTCTCCTCACTGGATGCTTCATCTGGTTCGCTCATTTCTATCCGTATTGCGAATATTGAGTGTGACCTGGAAATGTACCAGGTTTGATATGCCATCCCTTACAGGTTAATTCAGGAAGTACCAAGAAGATCAACACAAAATGGAATAGTTCAATATTTTCTGAAACAATTCCACATTTTATGGATTCTGGAACAATTCCACATTTTCTTCGGGCAGTATCCAAGAAGATTGACGCAATTGAGAAAATGTGGAAGGGTTCCGGAAAATGTGGAACGATTTTAGAAACTATGGAACACTTCAACATAGTGACAGCTTTCTTGAACCCACCCTAATTTCTAACCGACTCAAGAATTTCCAAAAAACACCATTTAGGTGTAATCAAACAGGCATTGAAACTAAAGCCGTCATATACCTCGAAGACTCCGCATTCATTAAGGTAGCACCAGTTGACCTACTGAGCCACCCCTTGTCCATGAGCTTTATACACTCTCCCATAGTTTTAACTATGTGATGTGAGAGGCCCTGCGTGTAGATCCCTTTTTCTGGAGATTCTCTCAGTTCCAATCTCTGCTTCACGTCTTTTCCTGGTCATTTAACACTTGTATCAAGAGTAGTAAAAATAACGCATAATATTTATTGATGAGTCTAAAGTTTCATCGCAGACTTGTACGTGTAAAACTAAGTTGACCTTATAAGACTCCTGAAGTTTTCCAGAAGAATTGGATATCAGGGGTCAAAACTGAACTATATCGGAAAATTGCATCTAAGACAAAAATCGTTAAAATTTTTTGCATGCAGCGAGCGGAATCTATTTTAAATTTCCCAAAAATACTTTGCAAATCAAAATTTGCTCAAAAAAGTTAATCTCCACATAAAATCAAGAATTAAAATTGAATCCCGTTGGCAAATTTCTATGTTAATAACCCTACAACCTTGAGGTAAAAGATTCCTGACTAAGTTTTGACTGTTGTACTTACCTCCCCTAAAGCTGTTTTATTTTCCTCACTCGACGACAGCCTTACTTGATGTAACGTTTAACAAAGACGACAGCCTCATTTACTCAATGTAACGTTTAACAAAGACGGCAGCCTCAGTTACTCAATGTAACGTTTAACAATGACGAAAGCCTCAGTAACTCAATGTAACGTTTAACAAAGACGAAAGCCTCAGTCGACGAGTTGCATAGGTAATGTCACAATACGTGTCGTGTCGTCAAATTTTAAAAAGTACAAGGCTGTAATTATCCGATAAAAATTGAAACCCATAGAGTTGAAGATATTCAACAGTACTTGATAGGTTGCCCATTATTTTGGTATTGAGAATCAATATTTAAGTTAACAGTTTTGGTTCTGTAATAAATTTACAACACAAATCAAACATATTTTGATTACCATAATTAACATCTGTCCCTCATAGTCAAAATCATCTTACCTAAAAGATCTCGGATTTCTTCATTATAGATTTCCAGATAGGACGCTTGAACAAGATACTTTGTATCCCCCTCATCAACATCAATGGCTTCAAATATATGTTCGAAAGCCCGGGGAATGATGCCTCTCTGTTCAGGTGGATCAGTAATTCCTTGCATGGAGAAGGATTTGCCACAGCCAGTCTGTCCATAGGCAAATACTGAAATTTGTCAGTTGTGATAGAAAAAATTTGATAAAAGACAGTAAAGTTTGGCCTATAATATTTAATAGCAAGTTTTAAATTGACTAGCAGTTGAGATAACATAGGTAGAATTTACTATAAAATTATTTAAGTCAATTACCATAATGCCTATTATATTGTAATCAATGCAATGTCAATTGTAGCAAAAGAAGCTCAATTACCAGTTCCATTGTAACCTTCCAATACCCCGTCAACAAGAGCAAAACCAACATCTTCATAAATCTGCTTAGTTGTACTGTCAGTGAAGTAAGCACCATCAAAGGTAAAGTTTTTGGGAGTAGCACTCTTATCGTCTGGCTTGAAGATTGTGACTTTGTTTAGAGTATCATCACATTTTATACATGCTTTGCAGTTCAGATTGTTTTCACGTTGGTTCATTGGACGACATCTTACAATAACCTTTACAGATTCCGCCATCCCCTATAAAACATTTTTTTTATTAACTCGGAAATTTGCAAGACGATGGACATTATGTGGAACAGTTACACTTATATTATATATTATATTACATTTTCTGGAGTGAAATTTTCAGGAAATTTTCCACATCTACAGTTTCTAGATCTGGAGCAAAGATGTCAGTGACCGACGATTAAGAACTTGTCAATCCTGGATCCCACAGGGTCCCAGGGGGTAAAAGGGTCATATTGTTTGATGAGTGAGGCAATTGGCACCATTGACGCCAATGGATCCACTCAATGGAACAAATGGATGTTCCAATGTCGATGAGGTCAGTGGTGCCAATGGTGGTCACCATCGCCATTGGCGCCAATGGATGTCTTCCATTGGCGACAATGGCTATCATCATTAGCCACCATTGGATGATTTATAATAGATCCACAGAAACCACCTTTTTAAGATCACCACTCAGAGTAAATGGATCATTTGGAATTACAATGGCGACAATTGTACCAATGGTACCAACAATGGCGCCAATGGCAACAATGGTGCCATACAAGCCTATGGTGCCAATGTTGCCAATGGTGCAATCAGACAAAAATTAAAATGATACCTCATAAATGGCGACAGTGGTGCCAATGGCGACAGTGATGCCCATGGCGACAGTGTTGACAATGGTGACATTGGCGCCATTGGCACCACTGTCGTCAATGCCAATAAATTGGTATAGTTATTATCTGATCATCGCCACTGGCGCCGTTGACCCCATTTTCGCCATAGGTGCCACTGTCACCATTGGCGCCACCGTCGGTATTCTTATTTCCTGATTATCGCCATTGTTACCATTATTGCCATTGTTGCCATTGGTAACATTGTCGCCATTGTTTGTCCCATTGTCGCCATTGGTACCATTATTGCCACTGTCACCAT
>JH153345.1:318192-359025 GCA_000226015.1 Mnemiopsis leidyi
AACGCACATCGACCGTTAACGCAAACGCAATGTCTGACAAGTCCAATTTCAAGAAGCGAAAATAAAATGACGGGATCATCGGAGGGTGCGCGCTCCTGTATAACGACCTACAACAACAACAAGCGTGGCGTAAGCACGCGCATCGCCCGTTGATAAGACAAGTACTTGTTTTATCAACGGGGGATGCGTTGTACGGCAGCGCGCACCCTCCTGTCATTTTATTCCCTCTATTCCATATTCGATTATTCGCTAGTCGAATGAGGGTCGGACGAAGTCAGACAAGCGATGCGCGTCTACTTCTAGAATTTCTTCGCCAGGCCAGAAATGCGTAACAGCGCGTGATGGCCGCGACAGTAGGTTATCAACCTACAATTGTTTTACGTTGTGACCGCGCGCACCGGATGTTGCCGCTTCGCGGCGCCGCAGCAGGGCTAGCAAGTAAGCACCTGTTTAGCATTTAGGTGAAAACGCGCTTGCTCGCTCACCAGACCTGCAGGCCCAAGACCCTCCTATTATTTTAATTTCGCATCGATTACAAATGAGGTTCGTACAAAGTCAGACAAAATGATTTGCTGTTATGTGTTAGCCGGCTACTGAATAGATTCATGAATATAAAGCAACTGTAAGTGTAACGAGAAAATTATCAAATACGTGTGAATGGCAGCATCGGGTTTCCTGATCAAGCTGGACTACAGACTAGCCGAGTTCAATTTGCGCTCATTAAAGTTAAACTAATTATTAAGCTGAGATAACACTAGGCCTAGGTTAATTTTAAGTGCGAGAAATGAGAGAAGGTCAAGGAAGGAAAAATTGATGATCGATGATTGATACCCTAACTCTAAGATCCTTCGCAACTTCTCATTTTGAAGCAGTACCTGTTGTAAATGTGGGCCTTTTTATTGTTTATTTTCAATTTATTATTCGTATCTTATTTTATATCATTGACATTTGACTTTGAGGACCTCAGAGACAGAGAGAGAGAGCCATACTACGCAGCGTCCAGTTATACTAATGACATTTGATGTTTTGAGCAGCGAGAGTCGATTATGACCGATAGTAAAATTGTATTTGAACTGGCTTATGTAACGACTAATTCAAAGACAGTAATGACAATGACATTACTTGTTACTGTTTTGCCACAATCTACTTATAATAATAACATTCTCTAAGTCTATCCCTCGCAATTTTTGCTGCATTCACAATTCATGATCATCGGACTCTGATCATGAAAATAACCACTTATTTCAATCGATCATACAAAAGGTTTAGCCGGGAAAGCGCACCAACTGATCCTAACTCAATATCCAAATCCAATCGTCATCGCTTATTGCTTACGTGCACCAAAGGGTCCACCTCCATTTTCAAGTGGAATGAATTATTGTTGTAAGATTACTAATACTAATAGCACTACATCACTACACGCTGTTAAATCATAGCTTATCGCTATTAAATCATAGCTTATCGCTATTACATTAACAATGACATAGTCACACTATGTTACTGTGTGTTACTGTTATAACAGTAACACAAACTTTGAAAATCAATGACATAATCATAGCACAAATTTTCATGATCAGGATGACTGAATTTGAAGACGTCAAACTAAGAATTGAAGAACCAATGTACAAAAATCATTGGTAATTCTGGTGGTTTATATCTGTATTAAGAAATCGAAAAAGACATCAGTTTCTCAGACTTTGCAGACCTGCAAAAACTGACACTCTTCGACTTAAAACATCCTAATCATTAAAACAGGATATCCCAAAAAGACAATGCATTGCTGATCACACTAAAGCCAGTGAAAGTGTAACGGCCACTACATGATCAGATTGACAGGTCTAACAATGTGGAGTGTTAAACAAGTTCTCCAACTTCAAGTCCTCACGATCTTTGCAATAAACACGTGTCTTGCGTCCTCTTCAACACCACTTCGACCACACATTCTCTTCATCATGGCGGACGATATTGGGTATCAGGATGCAGGTTTTCGTGGCAGTGACATTCCCACTCCAAACATGGACAGGCTCGCTAATTCGGGGGTTATTTTAAAGTTTCATTACGTCATGCCCCAGTGCTCCCCCACAAGAGCTACCTTCATGACGGGTAGGAACGCTATTAGGACGGGGGCCTGGTACGGGAACCTCAAGCCGGGTCAGGTGGGAGGTATGGAATCTGACCCCAGAACTAAAACACTCGCTGAAATGTTGGGAGAAAATCGGTACAAGACTCATCTTGTGGGTAAGTGGCATCTGGGCATGTCCAGTCCAGATTACACCCCGGTTAACAGAGGGTTTGACACATTCCTTGGGATGTTCCTCGGTTCGGGAGACTACTTCAAGCATAAAAACGGAAAGGGGTTCGATTTGAGGTTAAACTATCGTCAAGATGATGGGGTTATCGTGGATAAGATCTTAAAGAAGTACGCAGATGTACACAGCACACAAATATACACAAACCGAACGATTGAGCTGCTTGAGAAGCATGTAGAGGAGCATGGCACAGGAAACGAAGAGCCTCTCTTTCTATTTCTATCCTACCAAACTCCTCACGGCCCCTACCAAGCTACGGCTGAATGTAAGGAAAGTCTTCCAGACTCTTTTCAGAACAAGTCAGGTCAAACCAAATCGTACGCAGGAATGGTCAGCTGCATGGACGAGAGCATCGGGAAGATTCACGCCCGACTTACCGAACTGAACATGATCGATAACACCCTAATTGTCTTCACCAGTGATAACGGTGCCATTTTGGACGGTCCGGGCAGCAACTTTCCTCTGAGAGGCGGGAAGAAGGACTACTACGAGGGGGGTATCCGAGCTTTATCGTGGGTTAACAGTCCTCTTTTGGAGAGGACGGGCTACGTAAACGAGCACCTTCATCACATCTCTGACTGGTATCCGACGTTTGAGTACTTGGCTGGCGGTGGGGATACCAAGGAGACGTCGAGACGCAAAAAGAAGTCTAACAAAAAACCGCACGTAGATGGATATAACATCTGGGATTCTATATCCCGAGATGTGTCATGCAGGGATACAGTAAGTGTTTCTTTTTGTATTCTCTGTTATCCAATTTAATCTTCCATGAATTGTGCAGAGTTAAATTAAATAAGGGAGGATTATTAGGGGGGATTGATCACGATTGACCAATTTTGACTATTTCTCTTAGGTCAGGCCGTCAGGGTGTTGAAAATTTTGATCCTGACCACTGGGTAACAATTTTATTCATAGCCATAATCAAACTTTAATTTGACCATGGGCATGACCACAGGAAAATTTTAAAAGTGTCATAGACCATAGGTATTGTCAAACTTTTTAAACGATGACCACATTTCAGGGATAATTTGAGGGCTCCTTGGTTTAGTAGATATCTTTCACTATGAGTATGACCTAGTGGGAACCATCCCGGGCTACTTGTGGTCTTGGACATGATAATTTTTACCATTGAAAACGGGTCAAATTCCAGGGTATCACTCTCATGGTCATCAGGTCACAGTCAGTTCCTAAACCGTTACCGAAAAATACAAGGCAGTGCCCGGTGATTAAGCAATAGTAAAATCAATCAGATTGTGTATTCATAACGTCAAGCAATTTAGCAGTAACGCTGATCATACTTATATATTATTGAAATATTGAGATCAACTTCAATTCAAGAATCGAGATTTCTATGTAAAACTAAATGGGTTTGATGTCTGCTGATATAAACTATTATAACGAATCGAATAACAGGTTCTGATAAACATTCAGAGGACCGATATGTTTAATGCAAACGGAGTTACAAAACGTCCTAAACTAGAAGTAGAATTTGCCAAGAAAATTACGAATTCTATTGGAGACAATGAGTCCGATGATGAAAGTGAAGAAAGTGCTGGAGAGGAAATTGACACAAACGATACGGGAGATGAAAGAGGAGCTGTCGTTGTCCATGTTTCAAGGCCTGAGGATGGCACGGAAATCATCGACGAAGATCCGGAAATAAGTGAAAGTAGTCCAGAGGGCGCTGCAGAGGGCGCTGAACAGTCGGGCCATTATGGTAGTGAGACTGACGTAATCGAAACAAATGAGGCTGTTACGGATCTTGATGACGATGAAACCGAAAATAGTCAAGTTTCTGGAGAATCCGAAAGTGATGACTTAAATGATACTGAGGATTATGAGACTGAACACAGAGACGAAAATGTAGAACAAGACACAAACGAGGATGAAGATGGAGATGGAGTGGAAGAACCGCGTTTAAGTAAAAATAGGACGGTCCCGTTTAAAGATTTGGTCGTTTTTATCTGGAAAACTTGGAAGATTATTGTTGGTAAGCACAAACTCAAAAAGTGGATGATTAATATGCTTCGTTTTTTCCGTCCAATAAATACTATCAGATTGAAAATGCAAGATAAGACTAAGAGTTTTAAAATTTCTTCAACAACTTTTTTCAACAACTTTACGTAAACATTTTTTTCAGGAAATGAAAAATCTCTTTACACCGGATGGAAAACGAAGGACCTTGACGTGATTTTGAACTCCGAGGCATTTGTTAGTGACACAATTGACGACACTGACAACAGAGTTTTACTTTATGAATTAAAGACGGATCCTAAAGAAAAACGCAATATAGCTGCTAAATTCCCAGGGATGGCCAAGGAGATGGTTAAGATGTAAGTTTCTTGGTCTTTTCTATTGAGTTATATAAAACCAAAAGTAAGGTGTTAATGAACTCTGATAATTAAGGAAGAAAACCTATGATTTGAATAGTTCTATTTCTTGACGAAAGTTTAGTTACAGTTATACGCAGTAAAGTCATTGACTTGAAGTATAATTCCCGTTTAAGAGCCTTTTACTTTTTCACCTTATCAGCCGAGAAGAACTATCGAAGTCACAACATATGTCATGCGGGCTGCGGCTAATAAAGAATCGTCTGATCGATCAGTCTATTTCCCTCAATTGATCACGTGATTTAATCTCACTCAAACCACTTCAGGGTTAATAAGAACTTCTGGAATGAAGTGAAGCCGATACAAAAGTACAAGTACAGCGGCCGAGGGATCAGGACAGAAGAGGGCCATGTGATCTGGCGACCGTGGTTGGATTCCGAGACGGGGGTGACGATGACCAGAATATTTGATGTTGATTTGGAGTGAAGGGAAATTAAAATTGATCTAACTTAGATCTATTTTTATCTATACATAAGATATAAAGAGGTTTTTCGAATTATTTAGATTCCTGTCCAGGCTTACTTATTTTCCCGAATATTTTTATTCACATTGGACGTTTACTTTTCCGCATTGTGTAATCCTAATATTCGATGGTGTCTGTCATTGAATATAGTTATACATGTAATTTTCTTAAATCAGATGTATCTTGAAGTTTAAAAACTTAAGTATCTGAGCGCAATTGTGCCTCATGTAAAGCTAGAAAAGTATAATCGTACTTGGCGATTTAAATGCAATTGCTTGACAAGGAAAACTTACGATTAGGTTGATTTGATTTTTCTTATTTAATTAAATGTGAGGGAAGAAAAATTTCGTTTGGATGAAATGAACGTTTCAACATTATACTTTAAGTTTAAGTCGAAATGTAGCAAATGCAATCAGTGGAAAATCATGCACAAGCTTCATTATCATGCAAAAGTTAGGCAAAATTTAATTAATTACCTAAACAAAATAAATAAAAGTATTCATTATTTAAAATTATTAAATATCTTAAAAACCTATTTTGTCCTGTCTTTTGCTTGGAAAGCATTATTGGTTAGTCATGGCTGCCTATTACTATTGTCTAATTTCTATAAATACATTTGTGACGCGTTTTTTCAGCGCAGCCTTAATGCACAGTGCACATCAGACTAACGCAAAACGCCAGATAACGACCAGAAATTCTAACCAGATAGAAATTTCAGTTCATCGGGTACATTAAGGGGTGCCTTCACAAGCGGGAGTTATAGGGTTTGGGTCGAAAAGGATATAGCTCTTTAAGTCGTTACCATCAAATCTAGCCGTCATCTTGAAGCAGTAGAATTGTTGCAGTTGACGATCCAGAGGAGGGGAATGAAAGGCTAAACTTTCAATGTTTAAACTCTCAGTAGTACACCCGCGGTGTGATTGTCTTGCAGCACGTCCAAACGTTTAGTCCTTTCTGAAACAGTATGTAGAGTGAAAATGAGAATGAGGTTGCACCTCCTGAATGTTACAACTGCAAAGCGAGGTAGCACTAACTAAATGTTATAGCTGCAAAGCGAGGTAGCACTAACTAAATGTTACAGCTGCAAAGCGAGGTAGCACTAACTAAATGTTACAGCTGCAAAGCGAGGTAGCACTAACTAAATGTTACTGCTGCAAAGTGAGGTAGCACTAATTAAATGTTACAGCTGCAAAGTGAGGTAGCACTAACTAAATGTTACTGCTGCAAAGTGAGGTAGCACTAACTAAATGTTACAGCTGCAAAGCGAGGTAGCACTTACTATAAATATAATAGCTGCAAAGCGAGGTAGCACTAACTAAATGTTACTGCTGCAAAGTGAGGTAGCACTAACTAAATGTTACAGCTGCGTAGCGAGGTAGCACTTACTAAATATAATAGCTGCAAAGGGGCGCAGCTTTAACTAAATGTTATGAAACATATTTATGAATAATGAAACATAGTTTATCTTACTTAATCATATTAATTTTTTACTTAACCTATTTAAAAAAGTGACGTGTCCTTGAAAATTTTGACATTTCAGCTTACCGGTTTGGAGGAAGGCTGAGGACTGTCGTGAGTTGGTTTGTAGTATGGGTGACACAGGTCTCCGGAGTTGACTGTCACGTTCCTCGACTTCAACGTCTGAAACAATGGGAATGTTTTATGAAAAATCGGGGTACACGATCTTTGGAAACAGATTCAGTATGGTATTTTAAAATACCCACTTTGACGTGAGCGCAGCTTGAATAATACATACTTGAATTATTCGTAACGTACATTCCAAGATTGGTTTGAAAAATCTTAAAACTGGTCCAGATTCAAAAACTTACCTGGTAACAGTGCTGTCTACCTCGAACGATAGACAACGAATTCGGATCAACAGATTCTGTCGCGATTGATATCTCATTTTGCCTTGCAGGATTCATCTGCAGAAACAAGCAATAAAGATATGAACTCGGGGACACGTAAATAATTAAAATTTAAAAGACTCCAGAATTCTTGATGTGGGGGAGATATTTTAAATTTGTTCCATCAAATGTGATTGCACACAGCGATTGACCAATGAAAGCCCGATACAGCCAATCAATTTTGAGAAACACAAAAAATGTAAGCTGATGTCGTGAACCATTCGAAAGCCCTTGTTGCATACTTGTGATTAATGTATATAAAGGTATAGAAACGAATCAAAAGCGTCTACTTTACATTCGAAATCACACACTTTAGAGGATTGGGCTCTCTTACCGTGGGCATGTTAGGACTGTTGGAGGAGAAGGATGGAGTACGGTGGTTGCAGTGGTTTAAGCATCTCTTAGCTTGCTCGTTGCTGTATAGACCCTTAAATAGTAATTCCTGTGGGGAGAAATCAGTTAACACTTGATGGGTTACACTATTTGAATAAGACATGATAACATGATATTATAAACATCTGTTAATAGTTTATTTGAATACAAGTCAGTAGAGAACGATTTTTGTTAAAAATTGAAGGAGAACTTAAAAGTTGGGTATATACATGATAAAGATTGTCGAAGAGGACGTCGATGAGGTGGCAGGGACACTTATAGTATCCGGGGGTGGGGGAGGTGGCTCCTTCTGAAGGTCTCGTTCCTACGTGGACAGCAGATCAGCAAATTTAATTCGACTTTGAGTTACAGCCGATACACTTCTACATTGAACCATAGTCTCAAATTAATTTCAGGATAAATTGCCATTACTTCTTTGTGAAATTCGTATCAAGATAGAAGAGTTTTTTCAGAAATAAACTTACTGTGAGCTCGAGGAAGATCCCAAACTTGGATTTCACCGACGACGTGGTTATAATTACTCCCCTCTCCGCCCTTCACCGAAGCAAACATGTCTTGAATATACTGCTGATGCCAGGGCGGGGAGGTTGTGGGACCCCGGGTCTTGGTGCTCTCGGTGTAATACTCCGAGGTGGAACTTTCTGCCGTACGAACTCTACTTTCTGTCAACAGTCGACTTTCTTCAGAGTTTCCTTTCGTCGGAACTGTTGAGAGTTTAAGCCAGTGTTAAGTACTACTTATTAAGTGATAGACGTTAGCATTATTCTACTATTCTCAATATGTTTCTAGCATGTTTTCTTGTTTCAAGAGTAACGTCTACAGAATTTTCTGCTTACACCAAAAACATAACTTATCGATAACATTAATAAAATTTACTTTTTGGTGGAATGCGGTGGTGTTCAACTTTTTCTTGTGGGGGTTTGTTCCCGTCGTTCCCCAATTTTTTATCTGCAGAGTTTGTAGAATAAGAAGAAATCAAAGATTACGGAGAGGTGCAGTGGAATATGGTTTACACTTTACATCTTACAATCGTACACAACATTAATCACATTTACTCGCCGCACCTAAATATGGATCACGCAGTAAGACTAAGAAAACCCATTTGTTTCTGAAGAATTACTTATGACTTGTACCATACAAGAACAGTTTAGGGCTGCACCTCAATGATTTGAAATATCTGGGATCTTTAATAAATCTGGATTTATAAAAAAATTACATTTTGATTTATATAAACCTGAAATGTGAGTGGGCCGAGTGTCCACCTTGGGTCTTGTATCCCCCTTGACTCTATTCCCAGTGAATTTTGATTCTGGAGCCTTTAAAGTGTCTTCTGGTCGGTTTTCTCCTAATGGGGGCCTGGCTAATAATGGCGGCAGGGGTCTGTCGACCTTTCTGGTATCTGATTCTGAATAAAGATTAAGAATAATAAATATTAATTAAAATGGAAAAAGCAGTGAAATTAAAAATACACTATGTCTTAAAAATAAATGCTAAAGAAATTACTAAAACAGCCACTCACAGTTACAAGAAAGTTTGGTTCCCGTAGTCCTACCCCAGAACAACATTTAATCCCTGAGTTTTTGCCCAGCGACCCTAACCCTAACCCTAACCCTAACAGTAACACTAACTCTAACCCTAACCCTAACCCTAACCTACCTAACCCTAACCCTAACCCTAACCCTAACCGTAACCGTAACCCTAACCCTAACCGTAACCGTAACCGTAACCGTAACCTTAACCGTAACCGTAACCGTAACCGTAACCGTAACCGTAACCGTAACCGTAACCGTAACCGTAACCGTAACCGTAACCGTAACCGTAACCGTAACCGTAACCGTACCCGTAACCGTAACCGTAACCCTGACCCTATGACCTTAATCCTAACCCTAACGAAGTTGTCTCTTGTGGAGCAGGACGTCACTGGGGCAAAATATCTTGGTTAAAACGTTCAGGGGCACGATGTTCTAGGGCAGGACGTCGGCCACCGAAAGTTTGATTATAGACTCTTAAGATTCAAAGAACTTCAACTAAACATACTTATGGCATTAGTAGAGTTAGACAATCTTGGATTAAGATAAAAATTACCGTGAGATGATAGTATTCTCTTAGATTGACGTCGAGGTCTCCCGGCGGCTGATCCAAGAAGTGCACACGTGATTACCAAGCTTAGATAACCAAGAGACATATTATCATTACACTAAAAAGATTGATGTTAGTATTCGCCATAATTAACTGGTAGTGGTATTCACAATCACAGCGTTTGACCCTCAAGTTTTGACCCTTGATATAAGTCGTTGTTTAATACCAGCGAAAATGCAGCGTCGTTTCGGATCTTTTAACCTCAATTAATCACACAAATGCACCTAGTCATAGTGTTAATCTCAAAGCTGTAAAAACACCTTTAGCAGGTTAAAGGAGATTCGAAAATCAATAAACTGAAGACTAATTTGTATATATTTGCAAATATTCTCTGCGAAGTACTAGGAACTGGTCGCGAAGAACTGGACACAAGCACGATTTTCACGTTATGAAATGTAACACTAAAACGGAGAAAAAGAGAGGCAACACCAACTGAAAATGTAGCACTGCAGACGAAGTGCAATTTCACATTGCAAACAATCGAAAAATCAAATTAAATCAGAAATAATTCATTTGCTGTTAAAAGTGATACTGATAAGAAGGGACCATTTAGGAAATGAAAGATCAGGGAACGCAGCACGCCTTGCACTGCAGCCTATGGGGAGAAGACCTGTGAAGAACGCTTACAAAGTTAGTGATCTTCACCTTTATCCACCACCCAGGTAACCAGATCGGGGCACCAATATATTAAGATGATTTGAGGAGTACCCTTATTTCCGGTTCACAAATTCAGAACGACAAAGATGAAAGAGGAGAAAGTTAGGGACGGGGGAAACTAAACTTAACTACATCCTTCCGGTGATTAGTCTGGTGGAAGCTTCGTGATAGGGGATGTGGCAGTGAGCAACCAAGCTACTTCGCCGAAAATTTGCTGAAACCAGCTGTTAGAACGGCCGTGAAATCTCCGCGCCAGGGGCGGGCGGAATTTGGGAGTGTCGGTCTTTTTGAAACTGGATTAGCGAAGGAGTTGTAATGAGAACAATTCATTTAAGTTGGTTTAAAGTTGTAGATTCACCGAACTATATGGTACAGCAGACAAGAACTAACAGGAAAGGGAGTCAGCCAGCACGTCTTTAGGGCTGGAAATTCCATCGGGAAAATTAAAGGAGATTCTAAGATAGAAAACGCTGTCAGACCGTCAGAGCTAAAGATTGGTCATGGTGTCTCGTATCTATATCTAGTTAGAGTTAGCCAACACCTCCGAGGACTTAAAAAAGGGGGTTGTTTATTTAGTCTGTGAGCGATAGAAATAAAGAAAGGGTCCTGGGAATCAAAATTTGGATACTTGGATAGCAAATGGTTTATTTTCCTATACATACTATGCTTGAAATAGAATACCATGCTTGAGAGATTGTATATATGGACAATGTTCAATTTTTAGTAACATTGACAAAAAACTCACGTAAAAATGAATCCGTGACTATAACAGGATTAATCGGGTAAAACAGTTTTCGCAATCCTTCTATTGGTCCAAATGTGAAGAGAAAACTAGTAAATTATATAGTTATCAATTAACTAATTATATAGGGTAGCCGCACCATTTAGCTAAAACACTATATAGCTAAAACCTAATTTAGGGTTAGGGTTAGGGTTAGGGTTAGGGTTAGGGTTAGGGTTAGGGTTAGGGTTAGGGTTAGGGTTAGGGTTAGGGTTACGGTTAGGGTTAGGCTATAAAGTGCGTTTAGCTAAATAGTTTTTTAGCTATATAGTGCGGGAATCATTATATAGTTATGTAATAAAGGTTATAGGCGCTACCATCAAAGCAAAGCATTCGGGGAAAAATTAGGCCAAACGGTCTATCGAGTTGTTATTGTTGCGTTAAACTTTAAGGTATAACTCCGGACCGGCGACCCCATATCCACTAGACTTTCGATCGTCGACTAACAAAACTTCACGGCGAATTTTTGAATAATTACCGACTCAATGAATTAAATTTATGAGATAATTTCTCTTTGATTTTGCTTCAGCGCCTTAATCTCTAATTCTAGACACCCTTTCTCAAATTATCGGCCCCGTTCATACTTGACATTTGAGTTTTGACATCGTTATAAAATATTACAGGAGAGCCATATATATTATGATTTATGCGTGATTCTATTACTCCAGGAAATTTTGCCGCTTAAATCTAGAAATTTTTGGAGAATATTTTTTGTGTTTGGAATCTAAAACAGCGGCGACCTTAATTGGGAACATGATATTGGACTTGAAACAGTAAAAAGTGATAATAATACATGATATTTCCTTCATAGAAATACTGTACCCCCTTCAGCAAAAAGTACAATGTACAACTTAATACCACCAGTACCAATGTACACATATTACACAAAATGTACAACTTTACCCCTTGAACCTTCCACCGGCCTCTAATTAGATCACCTTTCAGCCAGAATCACACACGATAATATAGGAAGTCCATTATTTTCTGTGCAGTCAGCAGTTTCTCAAGACTCTCAAGCTGGTGTTTCTTTGTCTGTTTGCTTGTTGTTCGCTACAAATTGCCTGATCACTTCCATTGTTATTCATCATCAATTCAAAATTATGTTTTGACAGATGTTCGACTTAACTATGGTAATATTAATTATGAATTCGTGGATAAGATTTCGGTCAGACTGTCATTGATAATAGTATCAATTTTTCAGACTACCACGCATATTTTACTGAGTTTTGCCTTAGTTAATGATTTCATGGCTATTTCTAGGCTTTTCCAGGGGAAAATGGGGTTATTATTTGCCAGTCCTGATTAAATCAAGAAGATATTTAAACAGCCGATAAACGTGAACCAAAGCAGCAATTTCCAACTGGTCAAAGTTATAAATAAGCAAGGATAAACGGGACGATATGTTGATTATTCAACATTTGTCTTTACTTGAACAATTGAGTTCACAAGTCAGTCATTCCGCGCATTAAAATCACTATAGCACATAAATGATCACTATAGCACATAAATGATCAACGTTGATCATCCCCTTAATGTTAATGCCATTTAGAAACCCAGAACATGAAAAAGCCAAAAAAGGTAAATTCTGTTTTAAATGCGTGCCATGATCCGTTACCTCGATTTTTCAAGTTGAACTTCGATGAGGGCCTACACGTTATTATGAAGTCAAGCTTTATAACAGATCCTTAACCCCAAACACGGATGAACCGGACGCTTTGTAGCAGCGATCTGTGAGTATAAAGGACGTTTTTAGCCTTTGTAGGTTCTAAATTAAAAGTCCGTGCCTGGTAGGTAGAAATCTCACTCAAAGTTGAGTGTTTTTTGAATCAGCAAAGATTAACCGAAACTTCAAGACCAGGAGGACTTAGGAAGAATTTAAATAGCATGGGGTAGTACAATAGGAAGTTTTATCGTACAGAATACAGATGTTCCCTTCACTGAAACTAACATAATCAGAACAACAATTAAAACTTGTATCTTACTAAAAACCGCCACATTAACAGTTTGAATCATGGCAGAAGGGGACGTCAGTGTGAAGACAGAGGATATCGACCTGCACGTGCAAACTCCCCTGATATACAGCGCACCTCTCTCTAAAGTGGCAGGCAGACCTGTATTCCTGAAACTGGAGAACACTCAACCTAGCGGCTCATTCAAACTTAGAGGTACATTTAGTGCAATGCATTAGCCGTTTATTTATTTTTCAAGATATAGATTGAATGTGTAACTTTAACACGATTGCTCATGTCTAAGTAAGTTTTTTTGATATGACTCTTCAAAGGGACAGCTTGATCAAAAAAGGTTTTGCTATGCTACAGTTAAGCTCAATCAATTGGAAAATAGCTGGGTCATATCTTTTTATGTTAGGAATCAAACTGAAATCTTCGGCCCACCAACAACAGCATTACACTTCCGTAACCACTCAGTGCACACCACTGGGTAGTGGGAATCGAGCTTGCTTGAAATGAGGACCTGGTATAGGTTTCCTTCCCACTTGATCCATAAACTGCGATCTTAAGGCTCTTAGGACGAGCAGCATTGCACCTGTGCTCAAACACCAAATAAGGAAACTCTGATGGCACGGTTGAGATTATGATAAAATTTAAATTAAAAACATGTTAACAAGAGGTAAACTGTTGGTGGTGATTGTTGTTTTGAAAAGAAACGTAATTTGCTGAATTGAAAAATCAGATATTTAGAAAAGTACTAAACAATAAACAGCCTTGACAAATGTGTCAAAATGGCAGAATGATTTTAAATCATATTTAAGGTATCATGAGTTTTTTAGGAATTAAGCTCCTGCAATAAATATAAAAGCATAATGAGTTGTAATTTGTAAAAATATTAAAAAATAAATGACAGGGAAAATCATTCGACGAATTCTTGGGGTTTAAGACCCGACTCAGTGACACAAATAACCACAAATTAGGCAATATCTCTCCCAGAATGAGATACTCTACGGTCTATTTGAGGTGAGGTCTGCTGGGATTCTATTAGAAAAACTGATTAGGTCAATACCCTGACTTAGAAAGTATAACGTCAAGGCAGAGCACCTCAACCGACCAGCTCTTTGAGTCTCGAATTTGCAGACGTATCTTTTGAGCCACGTCTAGCATTCGGGGGAATCTCATTAACAAAACCTGATTAGGAGTGGCGGGAAAAAGTAATGAGTCATCATTGAGGAAAATGTTAGTCAGTTGACAAAAATGGGTGGCTTTATGAGCTTCTGACTCTGAGTGCCGAATAAGCAAGTCCATGTAAATATGGAAATTCTAGGCAATAAATGCTATTTTGGTACAAGCTGCAATGTTTTCTGACAAATTTAAGGGGCAGATGCAGACGAAAGCGAAGCACAGGATGGATCAAAAATTCAGGATTAAGGATGCACTCTAGTCTGTGAGGAGGAGGAGTTCCAATCTGGAGAGAACGACCAAGACAAAATCAATTTTGCGGGTTGCACTGAGCTCGGAACAGCCGTCAGATTTTAGGTCCGAGCCTGGTGGGGAGACTTTTTGGGGTAGCCGGTCCTAGACGTGAACCTGGACCACCTGGTGAACGCGAGACCGTCCCATTGGCCGTGTCGGCCCGTGTCGGATAAATCTTTACGTAACCTGGTGCTGAGTGGAGGCAGTGCCCTGATCAGTCTGACCTTCACCGCAAAAAGTAGACTGCGCCTTCAGCTAGATTTGCAGGGAAGAGGGAGCAGGGCAGTAAATTGAATAGCTATTTGTCGTGATATGTGGAGATAATTAGACGAGATCTGGAGGGACTTCCCCCGACAGACAGTAGTGGGTATGTTACGGCCCGGAGCAATGGGGCTGGAGGGACGTACCGTGCACACAGACATACCAGGCACTCACTCCACCTAAAAAAATTGGATATTTTCTTTGAGATCTAGGTCGGGAGTTTCGCAAGAACAACACGGTTCTTAACTGTTGTCGCGATGATACCCGACTATCGCAGCTCGGTAGACGGATATAATCTCGTCAATATAAGTTATGTGATTGTGAATGTTACCGAGAACACGATGAAGTGTTCCTTAGCGTCAAGATGGTCAAAAATATATACTGCCGACTATAAAGTTCATATATTTCGATTTGTTAGGTTCTTTTATGAACAAGAGCAAACTGCGGAATGTGGTATAAAATTCTGACAATTATGTGATCGATCTTGCCTGAGGACCTCAGTCTTAGTTGCTCAGAGCGCAGCGCCCAATAAGATTGAACACGACAAAATTTTATGAAAATATTTTAAACGTCGAATAGTTTTACTTTTGGAAGTGACCTAGTAAAGTCATGTGTCCTGTGTTGATTGAAAATATTTTTGAAAACACGTCGCAAAATTTAGCAAAAATTAAACATTTGACAAACTTCATTAAAAATATCCAATATTGGAGCTAACCCGCTCCAAAGCCCTGACCTGTTGAAATGACAGGGAAGGGGCAATACAATATGAATATTGTAGCCCTACAATAGCACGATTTATAACGACTTGGAGAGACGATGCAAAACTATCAATATCGTTCATGAGCCATTGTCAAATTCTTTTGGGACTTGAAGTTCTTCAAACTGGAGTCGGAGACATTTTTAATTCAAGACAATTACGATTAGAATCTCGCATTTTTATGGTTTTTGACCTCGCCAAAAACGGAGAAAATAGAACTATAAGATCGCCTTTAATGACTGACAAATGATTAACAAAAATGTCAATCATACCTACCTTAACTTCAAACCTCGTGCCTCGGCCCCAAAATCAAAAATATGGTATCCAAATGTGGCCGTCTGGGTAAAGATTTAGAATTACAATCTAGTTCAACATAAAGAGCAGACAAGCAAGACAAAAATAATATTCATAGACAGAAGAAAAGATATAACCAGGTTTTGTCCCTCCCGCAGGAATCGGACACAGCTGCAAGATAGCCGTACGGAACGGAGCAACGCACTTGGTCTGCAGTTCCGGCGGCAACGCTGGCATGGCCACCGCATACGCCGCCAACCGTCTCGGTGTCAAGTGAGTCGCACATGCGTCGGAACTTATTTAATTTCAACGCTATAAGCCGAGCCTTATCTGACGTTTCATCACGTCGTGAGCTGAGTTTTTGTTTGGACGGAAGTTGGCGGAACGGACGAGAAAGGTGGCTTAGGTTATTCCCTGAGAGTTCTAGACGCAAAGGTATTAAGGGGATTGGATAATGAATTGCAGTAAATGTTGAGGGAGCTGAAAATAGACGTTTTCTCGTGCCCCTTGTCTAGCTCAAGTGGAAAATGAAGATAGCTTCCCGTCATGATATCAAAACTTCGTTATTGATGAAGTGTCGATGACGGTAGCCTTTTTCCAGCGAAAGAGACACTCGTCTCAGCCGTGTAAATCTAGGCTAGGGTACGTGACTATTAGTCAAATTTTTACAACCAATAACCGAAAAATACGAATGATCTGCGGTTTAAACATTAAACTTTCAAGTGACGCAAGCAACAAGACAACTAAGTATACCTGAAAATTTGACACAATTTTGGTGAGGTCTTTTGATAACACTTTAAAACAACGATTCTTCTACAATTTAGTTTCATTTAGTCAAAGTACTGAGATGATTGCAATGTCTCTTTATAATTTTGACTGCAAGTAAAACTATTAAATGAGCATACATTTACAAAAAGAGTATAATTAGGTTTATATGTTAACGTCAATTAATTTGATGGGATATAAGGCGCAGGCATCATGATTCATGCAATCGAAGTAGAAATAAATTTAATCTATCTAGGAGAATAGAAGGTAAAGTTTTGATTATTGAATTTGACAACTCTTATGTGGGAACATATTATAACAATCAGAAGTGTAACCCTAACCCAACCTAATTTACGGACTATTTTAGTTGCAAAGACGGATTGAAACAAAACGGATTGAAACAAAATGCCCTCTCATGGAAATGGGCTACCATAGTATTACCGAAAAGAAAAGTTTCGAATTTTCAACCGCGATGAAGTTATTGAGTGAAGAATTAACGATTATTGATAAATCATTGTTGATTAACAAATTAAAAAAGAAAGAGTGTGACCATGAGCGATATCGATGGTGGTTTACAAACGATGACAAGTTTATTGCACTTGCAGGGCGACAGTGTTCACAATGGACGGACTACCCCAGCCAGTTCTTAAGAAATTCAGCGATCTTGGAAGTGAGATCTACATAGGAGGTCCTATATGGGATATTTGCGATGCAACTGCCAAGAAGTACATTCAGAAAATGAAGGGCGAGGGTAAAACCTGCCACTACATCCATCCTTTTGACAGTCCGGCAGTTTGGGACGGGCACTCCACGCTCATTCATGAGGTAATGCCAATAGGCATGGATTTAGGTTGGGTTTCAATTTGTGCTAGAGGGACTCTGAGGTCTACTTCCGGGAAAACTTATTACTTACGACCTAATTTGATATCATTTTAAGATACATCTTCCCTGATTGAGTAATTGGTTACTATAAAAGTGTAAAACGCTGCGTCACACTATGTGACCTCACACATCAATTTTGAAATTGGTGTGGTGACGCAAAAGTCATTAGCTGAGGTGGTACTTTACTGTCACCTTTGTGGCTAGCTAGATTTTATTTCGAGTTAAAAAACTGGATTAAGGAAATCTAGAACTTCCAGACGACTGCCCTCCTAAAATGATGTCAGTAAACTAATTAGGCGATGAATTGTAGCCCACCTAATAAACTTTAACTTCTAAAGGACTACGTTTAAAGGCGATCCTAATAAAACCGAAACAATCTAAGCCTACCACGGCGAATAAAGAAAAACCTCAAAAAATCCTTCCATAAACAAAAAATATCGACACAATCTAACTCCAAGATAACGACAAAATCTTCCTCAAGGTGGTTGAACAGCTAGCCAGATCAGGACACTGTCAGCCGGGAGCAGTGGTGACGTGTGTTGGGGGAGGGGGATTACTGGCAGGAATTGCTCATGGGATGGAAAAAGTGGGCTGGAATCATGTGCCCATTGTGGCGATGGAAACCTACGGGGCTGACTCTTTTAATAAGGCGGTCAAGGCGGGAAAAGCTGTTAAGTTGGAGAAAATAACAAGCTGTGCTAAAACTCTTGGTAGGGCCGTTGTTGAATACTTTTTACTAACGTTTTTCAGCATGAATCAAGGGTCTGAATTCTCTGCTTTGACGCTTATACAGGGTGACCCAAGGTGCTGGTATTGGTACAAACGTTTGGCGTTATTGCTCAGGCTCTGACCATCCAATCCAAAGTATTCCATCCGGAAAGTTTTTTTACATATATATATGTGCAATATTCGAATTAAACATTCCCGAAAGAACATATATGTCCAATTACGCAAAATCGGCAATCACTTTTTTTCCAATGAACGTTCATATTTTTTCCCCTCATCATACCTGGATCATATATTCTTTGTGCATTTTGTGTCGTACCCGTACCCTGTCATTGTCAAGTCGGATCACTGATGACATGTCTGTGAAGACAAATCGGGGTGTGCACAAATTTCTCATGAACAAGAAATGTTTCATTAGCTATCTTTAAGATTCAAAATGCTAGAACTACTGCAGTGCTAAATTTTTCAGGGATCTCGAATCTCAATGTGTTAAACAAAATTAGCTGAGAGCATGAAGATTGTACGTTTATCATCAAAAAAATTAACAACGATTTTGCTAAACTGGCCATATTCCTCGAATGAGCTTCTTTTCTTACATTTACAGGAAACAGTTACGCACTCCCGAAGAAATTTTGCGAATCAGATGATCCAAGGCCGAGCAGTAAGCCCTAACGTTCCACTTTTGCACCCTGTACATTATTTCACCTCATTCTGAACTCATTCTAACTCGATAAACTTCCTCAGGAGCATTACAAGTTTGTGACGAAGTGGTTTCTCTGGCACAAAAAAGAACAATCCTAAGCCAGCTTGTGGAAGACAAAGTCGCAGTGGAGTGTTGCAAGTTATTTCTCCGAGACCATCAGCTTCTCGTGGAACCAGCTTGTGGGGCTACACTATCAGCTGTGTATTCAGGTAGAAACAAACTAGAGTAAACATGGGCATGGGAAAGAATGAGACTTTAGCACTGCAACACTATAATAAAGTGTGATTTTGGCATTGGAAAAAATGTAATTTTTGAACTTCAAAGAGCGGAAAATTGCCTAACTTAAAAAATCATAAATAAAGGCATAAGATCACCCCACAAGAAAACTAACATATAAAAAGATTGAGTTATGTGGCCACACTTTACCAAATCAAAACCCACTAAAAAAGAATTTTGAAGAAGACCGAGGACGGGCCAAACATTAACTGCGGGGTGGCACAAACAGGAAGGGCGGGGCTGGATACACATGTGATGTGTGGAAGATAGCCTCAAACCGACCTGGTTCCTGGCACCCATATCCCCTTATTTGTCTAGACATACGCAAACATGCTGCGAAATATTCTACAAGTGATACTTGTCAAGCGGGCCTTGATCTTATCCCGCTAAGGCTTCTTTTTGTAGTTTCGTGATACTATCATTCGCAAAATGGGAGCTTACAAGTTCTGAAGCAAAGAGAACCGTTAGGGCTAAAAGACCGGACCTACGTTTAGAAAGTAGCTAAACGCAAGCGTTAATAGAGAGGAAGCCGTAGTGGCTGACAATAAATTCTGCTTCTAGCAAGGAGCGTGTGTTAAAATCTAGGCGTCTAGGAATGCATACCGCCAGAACGTGGTGCCCAATTCGACAGTCTCCACAGCTGTTATACCCAATGGCGGGACAGGGTAAGCACGTGCGCGCGGCGTCGCCCAGTCCAGCACGCTTACCCAGCCGTAGTGAAGCCGAGTAAGCCTTTTAAATAAGTTTTACACGAGGTGATTGAAGCTCAGGAATTTGTTAATAGCTCAAAGTTAAACGTTCATTCGATTTAAACATTATGAGGACCGAAATGATGGCAATTAGAATCGGCTTCCAGCGATAAAACTCGAACTCCTAGCCCATGACTTGCTCAACATGTTGCTGAGACATTCGGAGACGGACCCATATCAACAGAATAAGCCAGAAAACGTATCCCAACGCTGCCCTTACCTTGACCAGGGAAAGTTCGGCTTGCAATTCTGAGCAGAATGGTAGCTCAAGAAGTACTTCACTCGTATTTAGCACACCACGTTCCGAGCATCAAAGAAATTTGCAGGTTATCCCAAAACATGCATATGCACCAATATATGGTATCGACCATAATAAATAATGATACCTACAAGAAACGATCTCAATATTAATGAAACTATGATCAAACCGTACTTTATAAGTAAATGTTCTTTAACAAATTTAATTTCATACAACCCTGTTTTACAGGGAAAATCGGAGAATATTTGAAGGAGGAAGCACCAGTTACAAGCCCAATAGTGGTTGTGATCTGTGGAGGCGCTACCGTAGACATCGACACTCTCAACGATATAGCTGATAAGCTCGGGGTAGAAACGAAATTGGAAAAGTATTTTCCTTTAGAGGAAATGAGATTATAACGATTTGACTGTAATGTTCGTTTAATAGTGTTGCTCCAGTTGGACCGCTTGATTTCATTATTGTTCGAGTTTTTGACCTGATGACTCGATTTTAACATTTTTGTAACCCGGAGATGAGATTTTATAGTTTGATGTCAGAACACGGAAGTCCTGAATACGCCTCGATTTTATTGATCATAATTGTTTTCAATTTGAACCAAATTAGAATCGAAGAAATTCCCATCGTCGCTGAAAGACAGCAACCAAAAAGAAATTTGATTACATAACAATATGTATATAGCATTACAAATAAATGTTTACAAGAATAGCACGCTACAAATCCAACAAAACTACCTGTCCGCCAGGGACGCAAGAAAAGCACTTTTAAGTCCCCCCAAGAACGAGTCGTCATCACAGATCTGTTACCGAGAGAGGAGGCACCGGTTCTCCATCACAAAGAGAGTAAAAGGAAAATCTGACAGTCCTGCGGAGAGGGGGGAGGAGGGTGAGGGATCTCCGGTCCTGCTCATCCCCCTCCATCTCTCTCACTTCCCGCAGTTAGTGCGGCCAGTGTCAGTGCTCCTAATGAGCTGTGCGCCGAAGGAACCCCAAAAACAAAGGCGGATGAAGGGAGGGTAGCGGTAACCTGAAGTCGAGGCGAAGCAGGGGTTGAGACCAGGTACCAAGGAGGGGGCGGATCGCTCGACCGGTCAGTTAGATGGTTATCACTCGGCTCAGTTTCTGGATTCTGTTCAGCAGAAGGTCGCCCTGCTTTATCACCGCCTGGGTCGGGAAGAGTTTTTGAGTAATGATCGAATTTATAGCATTAGCGGATACGTGAGGCAAGTGACAGGCACGTGCTTTGTTGGCCCTGCCATAAACTGTCGGTGATAGTGACGCTGCCCGTGCACGTGACGATGACGCTGCACGTGCACGTGACACAGTGACTGTGTTTCTCACAGTGACACCGCAAGGAGTTGTCAGGCATAGTGCCGCAGTGGCAGCAGCTCTAATCGGAAATATCCGATGGGGTTACAGGTTTGGATATATGTGCCACAACATAGTCAGACGGAAGTGGTCAGGTGCACCGTGCAGTTTGGTAAAAATGCGCCAAACTTAGCTTTAGCACGGGTCCAGGCACTCACAGAGCATTCAGCTACCGTTCGCTCTGACCTTGGTACAAAATCTGGAGCTATCTATAGCAAGTGATAAACACGCACCTCCCGCCGAGGGTTTAAAGTAGGAAAGCCAAACATTTGTAGAAGGTACATACCTGGTACTGCCAGTTTTTCTTGTCTGGCCTGTTAGTCTGAATAATTCCACCAACTTTGTCGATCTTGGCGTTCAGTGCCCCGGTTGTTATGAACCTCGAGAGTTCACTGAAAGAAAAATTGTCAGATTTACACGTTTAAAGTGAGAGCAAATTTGGTTATTCCGAAATTAAATTGTACCGGAGCACTTGCACTCAACTTAAGTTATTTGTAAAAATTAGGTTAACTGGCGCAGCTAGCACACTTAACTCTTAGCAAATGAGCTCCGTAGCTCAATCTGATGTTATGAATAAATTTACAATGAACGCTGACTACACTTAAAATTTTATTGTTAGATTTAGTTTTAAGTTTTACAAATATCTCAATTTACTTATCAATGAATTTCTCCGACACTCCGAAACTGTTAGCCATGTAGTTGACAGTAAGGGAGCTGTAAGACTCCAGCAACTGAGCGTAGGATCTGATCCTCATTTCCTTGACGTAGTGGCTGGTGTGGGCAGCCAACAGACGGTCCGATTTTAGGAAACCTTCTATTTCCGCTGAGGAGGAACTTGGGTGAGTGGGTTAGGATTTTAGCATGCTACGAAAATTACGCTGAATTCCAGTAACCAAGCCTGCGAAATTCGAACCCGATAAGTTTCGAGAGAACAAAAAGATCCACGATTTCGATAATTTTTGCAAATTCTAGATAACCCGTGGTTGACCTATCACCAAAAATACTTTTTTCTACATATAAAAACCATTTTGGTCGACTGGCAAGTTTGAATATTTATTCCGGGACGGTATATGAAAGTTTCAACACTAATAGATGACTTGTCTCACTTTGTGACCCATTTCACGCCGCCGCACGCTCGCCACGCTTTGCTTGGCGAGCAGCACAGCAGCAGGGCTAGGCAAATTCTGGCAATATATTACATAAAATATACTTTAAACTTCTAGAGATTGCACCTAGAATATCAATATTGGGAGTCGGCAAATCTACAAGCTCACTATACCGACTGCATACTGCAAAAATTTTGTAAAAAGGCTTTCCAATCTAATCGACATCATTCCAAATTGCTTTTTTATGTCTCACGCCGAATGAAAATAGGACAAAAAAGCATAGAAATTATTCAAGCGACTTTGGTTGTGGTTAAAGTATGAGAGCTACCTCAATCTTAAATATAATAAAATAAGCCACCCCTTTGAATACATGTACATTGTACAGAGTTAGTTAGCTAGTCAAAGTGTTTTGTAATAAAATGGGATTTTTTGGTACGCTAGTTTTGGTACTCCGAAAGATTCTATAAATGTAGATATCACATACTTACCTAGTGCTACGAAGAAATCAGCATACTGAGCGTTGTAAAGGGAGTAGATAAAGTTCTTGAAGAGCGGCAAATCGTGGAGGACTTCATTGATATCAGCTCCTTCGACCACCTAAAATAGAAATCGATTATGGCTTCTGATATTAAATACTCCTATGTGACGACGATTACCACATGTGTGTTAAAAGCTTCTTCAACATCAAACTCGTATCTGTTTATGTCTATCGACCCCCCTACAAGAACTATATGATGTGTCAGGAGACGCCAGGGAGCTGGGCGCCCTAGTGGCTATTGTAACACTCTATAACACTTATACTTTCATTGTCTTCTGAGATACGAAACAAGCGCCAGCCAGGGCCCAGGCTTTCTTTTAGGAGGAGACCGGTCAGGGCCGATTTTAATTTAAAATCGGCCCAGAACGGTCTCCTCCTGAAAAAGGAATTACAAAATTTTAATCATTATCATTAATTGTTAGTTTTTAATGTTTTTGAACAATAGAAATGTCTAAGATATTCAGCGCGGCGCATGCGCAGGTAAATCATAACGCGCTTCTATTGCTAGTGAAGACTGCTCAAAAATGTGATTAGCAAAGTAAAATTTCATTCGGTGTTCGCGCGTGTCGCTTAAACTCAAATATCCTGTCATACGCAGTCGTGGGCAGATAGACACGACAAAATGCACGTGAAATCGGAAGTCGTAACAAGTTGAAAATCCGACAATGCAAATCACACGATCAGACTTATGTTCAATATAATACCTTCTTTGTCAAATCCTTTCTATCCAGAGCCAACATGGACGAAATTATAGCGTATTTGATGAAAGTGTGGTAATCCATCAGCTCGTACGATGTGAATGTTGACACGGTGTCAAGGAAGTTCTCTGCAGCTTCCTGGAAATTTCGGACTGACATCGCGTACAGACCTGAATAGACTTTCAGTCTATTTCTTCTGTCCCAGTCACCTCCTAATTCAATCAGCCTGTGGGTAAAGAGTGGAATTAAAACATTGAAAAATTATGGGAATGATTGACGAAGAACATCAGGATTGAAAAAGATCAAACTAAAACCCCTTAAAAACTCACTCCTTAGCTTTTTCAAGGTTAGTTGTGATGATTTTGTTGTCGTTAAAGAAAAAGCCGAGTCTTATCAAATGAAAGTGCAGGTCAAGCTTGTGGCCCGTAGTATTTGTCTTCTCAAGCGTTTCTTTCAGCATCTTCAGGGAGCCCTCTTTGTCGCCGATGAGAGTGAAATACTCGCATTTTTTAACCATAGCTTCTCTCACCTCACTCTCACCTTCATTCTTCTCCGCGTTCTCTATCGCCTCTGTTGGTGTGTACGTTGTAAGCATTTAGAGATATACAATAAACAGAGTAGAATATCTTAATACTTAAATACGAAACAAAAAACTGCGTTTAATAACCTAAGTCTTAACAAGAATTACAAGTTTTTCCGTATCTTTCTAAAAAAGAAAGATACAGAAATCATCTTAGCTATCAATATTATATGCTAAAGCGTACGTGTTAGTTTTTCAAGTTCCTCCTTGTTTTTAGTTTCCATCTCTTCCAAGACTGAGTTGTTGACAGTAAGTTTCAGTTCACTGCTCACATCACGATACAGTTGTGTCATGAATCCCGCTTTTATCTTGTCCATCAACTTTTCTTTTACCTGTTAAGAGTAAATCTGTGAAGTGATGATTTATCGACCTGAAATTGGGGGCTGAATTTATGGGTGTCTATTGTGGGTCGCAGAAATCATTCTTATGACGATCGTGAATTTATCTTTGTACAAACCTGAGATAAAAGAGGACAAATTTGGTGAATAAAAAGGAAACTTACAGCAGCTTGATCGATTTTAAGTTCCTTGGCTGTGTTGGAATCAAGAGTGAGTTCGAAACGCATTTTTGCGATACTCAAGTCAGGTATTTTTTCCAATCCAGCCTCTTCTAGCCCTTCAAGAGTCGGCATTTTTGAGAAAGCTACAGAGAATTTATTGTTAAGCATGATAAAAAATGAAAGTTGACACGAAGGATGAAAGTTCTGTTATTTGTGAGATAACTGTGACTAACCACGACCATTTTACTATTATAAAATTATTTCAAAAATACAAACGAATGAATGATGTATATAATCAATAAAATCAAGAGAATTGACTATTTAATCTCTCAGAATATTTCCAAACTACCCGTAAAAATGAAACTCAAATGTCCATGGCTTGAAATAAATTAGATCATAGGTGTAAAAAACAATTGGAAAATACACATATATATGTATATATATATATAATTTTATCTTCGTTCAGGTTAGAAAAGAATCTGGTAAAGTAAAATGCCATAAAGGTTTACGCTTCTCTTCAGAGCTCTTCAAAAAATATTTGCCATAGTCTAAATTAGTGTCAACACTACTTTTTTCGGAATCTGCGTTACCTGCAAGCATTTCAAAAAGAACATAATCAGCTGCTTTCAGACAATGTTCGTCATCACCCTTCATTCCAATAATTGCCTCGTTTGTTTCATAATGCTCGCTACTTTTCTTCAGAAATATTACATCCAATTCAAATTTTTCTTTTAAATCATTGAGCAATGCCCCATCATTTTCCAGGAGTTCACTAGCCAACGAAGCAGGAATGAGGAGTCTCAAATCTTTGTGTCTGTCTTTTACCCAATGTTGATTTTTCCATTTTACGGGTATGTTTACAGTCCGAATGACACTTCGCACTTCCTTGAGAACGTTCAACACACTTTCCCTAGCGCCCTGTATTAGCAAGACCCTTTCATTTGTACCCGGATAAACATGAAGGTATGTTGAAGCAGTAAGCCTGCAGTTCCAAAGAGAAGCTAAAAACTTGACATTCCTTCCATCGGTACCCAAAAATTTCTTAACAGCATATACAGGCAACAAAGTCTTGACATGCATTTGATTTTTTGAAGCATTTTTATCGACGTCAACTGAAACATCTGAATCAAGAGAGAATTGCTGATAATTCAAATTGTCGTTAACCTGACATTTTTCACCATCCTCTGACATCATACCAAATAGTTCAAGTCCTGCTTCGAGAAGATTTTCCTTTTCCCCACCTAAGGTTACTACAGCCTCCCTCAATTCTGGAGCTGACGAACAGCAACTTTTGTCCATGTTCACAAACATCAATTTATTATTCATCTGGATAGTTTTTAACATTTCTCCGCGGTCTCTTATGAGCTTCTGTCCCCAAGCTAGAGGAACCACGAATTTTAACTGCTTGTGTCTGTGTTTATTCCATGTTACTTCCGGCAAATCATCTCTTACATCTGATTCACCATCCAACAAGTCGTTTACTTTTTTAATGACCTTTATGACATTCTCATCTTTTCCCTCTATCATCAGGACTCTTTCCAAGCTTCCAGGAAAAAGATGTCCATACTTTGACAACTTTATGCTGCAATCCATGTCTGCTCTTAGATACTTTAAGGCCTCAGAACCACTTCCCATAAATTTCCCGATAACGTATGAAGGAAGAAGCATTTTTACACGTACCAACGAAGATGGTTCATGATAAAAGTGCTTGTACATCAAATCTTTGCTAATGTTTAACAATTCACCATCAGCCTTCATCATGTCTATAAGTTCCTCACCTGCTCTCATCACCTCCTCACTTCCACCTTTCAATGCCACGATGGACTCCATCAACCCCTCAGTTGATACACTGTTTCGCTGCTTATTCAGACAATACACGTGATCGAGGGAGTGTTTTTCTGCCATAGATTTCAGCAATTTTCCACCATCACAATATTTGAATGTTTCTCCCCATTTAAGAGGCACCAAAATGTTCAAACAATTGGTCCTCTGGCGGGCCCACTCAAACCGTTTTAATTTCATGGGCAGATCAACAGTTTTTACTACATCTCTGACCCTCCCCATGACTTTCATAACATTGTCTTTTGATCCTTCAATCAATAAAATGGTTTCCAAAGTACCAGGAAATAAATGTCCATAGGGAGCTATTTGAACCTTGCAATTGAAATCTAACTGTAGCCTCTGAATATGTTCTCCTTGTAATCCAATGATATCTTTACGGGCGTAATATGGAAACAAAACTTTAACATGAATATTATCAACAGAGCCAGTTTGAGAGACGCCACTATCGATGGAGTGAAACTTTTCTATTTCGTCGGGCAATTTTCCAGGGGAAACTGAAGGACTATCTACAGGTTCAGTTTGATCTGAGGGAAAGACATTGAATTTTCTAGCATGTGAAGTGTTGACGCTCGGTGAAGAAGTTACAAGATGATCAACAGTCGATAAAAATCTGATACGATTGAGAGCTGACAGTCTGATGCTCTTAGAAGAGGGGATTATCAGCTTGATACCTTGATACATTTTCTGATTTTAAAGCTGGAGTTTAACGACAGTTTTCATTTAAAAACCATCTTTGTAGCTGAGTAATAGATTTGGATAAGTTAGAATTTATTAGAAGGATGAACAGATACATTTAAAATTAATTTGACGTATTTTCAATTGAAGTGCTATGAGCTGTAAATAAGATTTTTAACTCTAAAGATAAAAACAGTAAATAGTCGTGTTTCTTGAAAAATACAACATATTTTTCAATAACTACCTGGCAACTTTCATCTAATAATGTCTTAAATTCATTCTAATCCTTTCCAGGGATCATTCATTTACTAGATAGCTAGAATAACCAGGACTAGCACCCACAGGAACCATAAATACTGAGTGATATCGTGATCGTATTTTTCAACGTGATGAATAACACACGGAAAGCCTGGCCACCATCACTTTCATCAAAGACTTAATAATTTACAAAAATCCAGTTTCATTTACAACATGATCTGAACATGATCAAACAGTTGCTCTCGAAGCAGCATTACTGAATCCAGTAATACTCCCGCTCTTCAGTAGGATCGTACGTGTGTGGATCATGGTCAGGGAAGATCTCCCGGTTGTTTACATAGAGTTTGTGTTCCTTCTGATCCGGGAACAGATCCACGAGAATTCCGTTAGCAACCCGCTCCTCCGCTAACTTAACCACCTCGTCTCCTCCCCTGCAGGCGTGTTTTCCAATTAATTTTAACATCAAATAATCTGGCAAAACTTACTTGGTATTGGTTTCTGCTGAAATGCAGATAATGTAAATTTTTCTACTTTTTAAAATGTTAGTTGCGTAGATACTTGAAACGTTTCTGCCAAAAGAATTCCTTCACAAGTAAACATGAAAGTTCGACTTACACCATTTTTCTTGGCGATTTCGCGAGGGCGTAAATCATAGCAAAGATTGTTCCATAAGCAATAGCGTAATAATAGTCCTCAATGTCGGTTGATGAGGCCATTCTCTCCCAGCCATACTCTTTATGTGGCCGAGGTCCGTCCATAAACCCTGAAATAAAATGTGTCAGCAAAGAAAAAAAAAAGGGAATTACACATGCACTTGGGGCGGTCTCCAGCTCCCTTAATCCTTCAAGTGGACTTTCCCAGCGTCTGCCATTCTTTCCTATTAACTGCTGAAATTATTTTGTGGCCGATTTTTGGACTGTATCCTGTAGCAGTTTTGCTGTCTTCTCTGACAAAGACCTGAGAGGTATACCTCTAAATTGTTTTCTGTTTTCTGGTTACCATTGGATAAGTAAGTAATGCGCTTAGTCAATAAAAATACCGTGGTTGTTATGAAAGGAAACTAAAAGTATCCAGGAACATGAATGGTCGGTGGGGATTAGGACCCACTTAAATCACTTACCATCAGGTCTATCCCATAAATACAGCTGGTAGTCTGTAAGTTCGCTGTACTCCCCACCGCCGCCTGACGCCGCCGTGCTTGTTTGTATGCAGCGTCTCTGGCGGAGGAAACAAAATTGTATGACAGTTTCGTAGATTCTTCTATAAAATACCGAATAAACTGAGAAGAATTTAAAATATCACCCGGGCCGCAAAACAAAAATTTAGATAACATGAGAATTGAAATGACCTCGGGGAAGACAGTGCCCCGTATTAAGATTGTACCTGACATAAGAGACGATTAGATCGGGATGTGATTATCCTCGCTAAATTCCTCGCAACAACCGACATAACCTGATGTTATGTGAAATAATTTATAGTATAAAAACTTTTCGTCAAAAATAGGGTTAATCAAATAGAATATATGCAAAAATCAGGACGGGAACACAAATGCTATTATTGGCTAAATTGATATCATGTTGTTGCTGCCTCTCTTGACAATAAATTGACATAAAAGAATCACACGCAATCTACACAGCCAAAATTGAAATTATAAAATATGATAATATAGCACAAAACAAAACAAATACAGAACTGAAGAATTAAACGCAAATGTAAAGTAAATGAAATTTCAAAAGCAAAGTCTATCATAACGTCATAAGCTTTCACTACAACAGATTATCGATACTTCAGAAAAGTAATGATACTCATCGGCGTTAGTCGTAATACCTTACACCATGCAGTATTCGAGTATCAAGTCATCAATAAATTAAATATATTTACGTTACTACACCACGGTAAAAGACGAAGATCTAAAACCCCAACAAGCAAAGTAATGAGTTCTGTACAGTTCGTATAAAGTATGAAAAATAAACCAATCCTAAATATTCGAATCTGATGATCACATGTAGTTATGAAAATACTAGACTGAAATATTCAAGCATTGTACTGTTGGCGAATGATCTGTGAGGTAATGAGGTAAGTAATGAGGTAAAGTGTTAAATTATCAAAAGTTTCTAAAACAGCTCTATTCCTCCTTTTTCAAGTCTGGATCTTTCTCTTCGGCGTCCTCTTCTTCTTTTTCGTCTTTTTCTACTTCTTCTTCCTCTTTCTCTTCGTCTTCTTCTTCAGACTTTATCTTTTTCTTTGAGTCGCTGGGAAAAATAACGATGATCAACAAAAGATTTGAAAGTTTTAAAACGGTGTTACACTTAACTTAAAATGATTAAAACTTCGATAAAAGTCTGTCACACTTACTTAACTTAATACCATACACAGCCGAATGGTAAGGTTTTGATAACAAAGTCAGAAGCAACAAAGTAAAACTGCGGTTCGTAGCCCGAACGCTAAATGTTTTCCTTATAAAAACGTACCTGTCCTCATCCCAGAGGAGGTCCATGTGACTCTCACTAGCTCTTACTTGACGAATAGGATCGTCTTTACTCCTCTGTTCGTCACAACAGCACAGCAGTAATAACCCTGTTTGAGGGGGGTATTTAATTTTGTCTGAGTGGGGCTAGTTGTTGGCGGTGGTAATGGTGTCTTGTTAACAGGGCAATTTTACGACTTATGTGGAATCAGGTTATCGTATTGGCATATTTTATGTTTAGGTATTCGAAAGTATCACAATGAAAGAGTGGATACTTGGAGAGATATCTGAAACGAGACACTGACCTATGGGCACTACGAGTACGATTCCCATAATGAAAGGATGGTCGTAGAAGAGAGGGAGAACGTTAGAGGATAGTCTGTACCAAACCTGCGACAAAAATAATCACGATATGATTTTGTGACATTAGAGTATCTTCAGACAATAATCTTATATTTCATTTCAGTCTTTTATAGTCTTAAATAGATATAATATACAATAAATTGGCCTTACTTAAATTGCAAAATAATGAATGTACACTTAACGAGGCAGGTGAAATTTTTTTTCTAACAATTTCAAACCAAACCTTTTTTGTGCCAGCCAAAAAGCCAGTCCCGCCATATAGCGTAGCTTTATTTTTGATAAAGTCTTCAACAGAAGATTTGATGGACTTCTCATGATCGATTGAATATGAGTAAACTTCAGTTCCTGGTTCATATATGATCACACTTCCAACCTGTAGATATTTATGTTTTTTAAATTCTTTGTTCGTAAACCGACATAAATCCAAATTTAGTAACTACAGCATAATGATTATCAAAATAGAGTTCTATAATTGATAGCAATTAATTACCCACCTCAGCAAAAGCACTGATAAGATTCTCAATATACTCCGCTTTATTGATTTGGACAAAGTAAAAGTCGCCAGCCAGAGAGCCGCGGTTTGATGACAACTCCTTCATTTCTGAAACTCTGTCTTCGTCTTCACCGTAGTAAAATACTGGGAGATGAAATTTTGTCAAATATCACTTAGTTTGTTCAACCACAACTTAACTTTATGAATCATGCCTTAACCTTTATAATTGAAATCACTAAAGATTATCTGAGGGATGATGTAACATATCGGATATTTACCAGGCAGAACGCCAGTTCACGAAGGCAAGATCATGATAGTTCTCAGTCAGGTCTCATGGCAGTATAGACTGTCGAAAAACTGGTAGTATACCAAGGTAGAATCAATAGTAAAATGATAAAAGTGTCAAATGCAAGGGTCGGGTGAGGTAAAAACTTACCAATCTTATACTTGAGAAATAGCAAGGGGTGAATGACAGGGTAAGATCCAACTTGGAAAGTAGAGAAACGCTCTGACTTGATCCATTCAACAAGATTTATACAGTCAGCTAAGCTTCCCGTATATTCAAACACCTGAGTGTTGAAACAATAATTAAAAAGTTTATTAAAGAATTGGTGGACTTTTAAATAAAGTAATTTAAGAATTTGTTCTGGAATTTTGTTCAAGAACAAATTGTAAATGATAATAAGTGCGGAAAATAAAGCCAGGATTTGATGCCGGTGATTTATTAAGGAAAAAAGACATCCATCACATGACATGGCAAGCAAAACTACCTGCTTATCTTTCAACACTATGACTCCTGAACTTTTGGAGATACTAAGATCAGGTCTTAATTCCGTATCATCGTTAATATATGTCGGTCTTGTGTTTTTATCAACCATAACAATTCCATCATTTGTTACCTGATGTGTAAAACGAAAAGGTAAAGGATTGGAATATGAAACCGGTGACTAAAATTTGATTTAGTTCAACTTCGAACCTCATTGACCTCACATCAACCTCTTATCAAGAATGTCAAAACTTGAAAGTTAACCTCAGCAATGATAGTTTCGTGTACAGTCTGCGGAGCCACCAGACTGAGACATTTCCTTGTGTCATCACTAGTTCCCACTGAGAGGAAGATAACGTCGTCCGACTTCTGTAGATCCCTCAACTTTCCTGCACTACCGACACTCGGCATGAGTGGTCTGGAACCTTTTATCGCGAACTCGGTGAGTGCTACCTGAAATTTTGTTACGTTAAATTGGACAACCATCATGGGTAGTTCACAGGTGAGCAGCAGTGTTTGAATAAACACGTCTTATCTGCATAACAGGTATGGCTTTGCAATGGGTAAAAATACATGACGGTTTATTGTTTCAATCGTTTAACTTAAACAAACGTCAACTACGCAAGTAACCCTAATCAGATGTATCTAGAAAATCCCTGAAAACAATACTAACATATCTATCTAGAAAATCCCTGTACAGATGTTATCTAGAAAATCCCTGTAAACAATACTAACAGATGTGCGATCTCCCACATATTCCAAAGTCCTGTCCTTTCCAATGAGTCTGATGGTGGGGAAGCCCCGGACATTGTACGTCTCAGCAGCACTGCGGTAGAGAGTAGCGTCTATTCTAGCTACTGTTACTGGGTGTCTAGTCAGCTTGTTTCCTAGTTCGTACCTGCGGGTCATAGAGATAGAGATAGAGATAGAGATGGTGATAGAGATAGAGATAGACTTAGACATATCTATCTTACTTAGTATCTTATCTGATACAGATCTGCCTTACACTCAATTCGAAGGTTACTCAAATATTCCTTAACCGTTGTGCAGCTCAAAAAGCCGACTCAACTCAAAACACCTTAACACCTTAACACCTGAGTGTCAAAGAAAAAAACACTACCCACCAGACGGGATGTAAAGATTTACAATGTCCACACCAGGGCGCGTAGAACATTACCAGGTGAGGCTGTTCTAGCCTTGACTGGTCTCCGAACTCAGGACCCAACTCCACCACAGTACTTGAGATTAGACTCAGCAGGGAAGTCAAGTATAGGAGGTACTTTAGGAGTCTACTCTCCATATCTGCTATAGTGTTTATATGTTAGAAACTGTTAGATAGACTGTGCGTCAACAGAAACGGTTATAGAACTTTTGTGGGACTGAATAAGTTTTCAAACAACAACAATAAACCGAGAGGGCCGAAGAAACTTTCAACAGAATGTCATTAAATAACTCCACTTCTGATATGCAATTTTGCAAGAATCTTTTAGAGTTGATTGACCTTAGGTAATGGATAATTTGTGCTGATTATCATTTAAATCAGTTGTTTTAAAGGGCCTTTTTGGGCCTAAAGAATATAAGTCTATAGTAATCTATTATTATCTTAATGCTAAGACAACATATTCATTTATTCGTTATAGCTTAGGACATTTGAAATTCTTTATAGCTCAGAAAATGAAACTTTGTCCGATAACAGGATTTAGATAAAAAATGATATAAATCTTCACCTACATTCTTACCTAAAGTCAATCACCACTAAAAGTTTCAAGCAACATTACACTTAGAAAACTTGGAATTACAGTGAATCACGATCGGAAGTTTTTGTGGCCCACTCTGTATCTCTGGGAGAAAAAATTGTCTAGCGATATTCAGTTTCCTGCTGTATTGTTCATATAAAGTACAAGGTGGCTTCTATCAGAAATCAAGCTTTAAATAAAATAAATACAATACACATTCACATCAAACCATGCATTTAACCTTAAAATTAATATCAATTTTCGAATGGAGCAAAAACAACTATTAGCTCTAAAAGTAAAATCTTATTCAGTAATCGAATCAAAATTATGTACTTCACTATTCAAACAGTGACTTTAACGGTTCAAATTTTTACAAAAAGAAAATCTTAAAACATAAATTTAGTAAGTAATGGAGCTAATAATTTCACATTGGCTATAAGGCTGTCAAGTTGCTCGTGATATGGAAAATTTAGCAAAAAAAGTTGTTGCATTCTGTGGATTCAAAAACACATTATGATGTAGGAAGTTCTTCCAAAAATATCAATAACAAGATGAATTCATATTTCTAATCATAGATAAAAATAACCCTACGACAGAAACACGTCAAAATGCTCTGCATGCATCTGAATACCTTAACTAATCATAATAACAAAATACCTGTTAGACTCTATCAGTGTTTGAAGATATCTAACATCGGATATGCCAAAAAACTCGATAAAATGCACCTAAATTCTAAAACAATCGAAAAGAAAGGTTATCATGAAGTTTGACTCAATAGACCGGTCAAATACCACAATCCCGTAGACGCTAGACTATGTCCTCAGACGTTTTGGCAACCTCAGTTTCACTTTCCGAGCTGGGCCAGTCCACGTCGTCACTTTTCTGTAGTCTTTCGTTCAGGGCCTGCAATTTGTTGTAGTTACTTTTTTAAGTCTTCTATTTAAGGCCCTCACTATAATCACGTTTCTGTCATTTTCCTTTTTTAAAAGGCTTAAATCAACTTCGTCGATATTTGTTGTAAAACATAGTTCCACTCACTTGTAAGGCTATTTGACGTCTACGTTCAGATACAGGGTCAGTAGAAATATTGACATTAGTGGAGAAAGTGTTAAGATCAACTGTTTTTGCAGCTTGTCGTTTTTGTATGATACCGTCCACTACCGAGCTGACTGCGGAACTGCAAGAGGTAAGTTTTATAGATGGCGGGGGGAGGTAATTTGATTTTACATGATTATGTGAACATTTGGCCTCAGCCGCAGTTCATGGTCAAAAATGTTAACCCTGGACAACTGTATAAGGTCAGTTTCGTAAATTACAGTTATTATGAACAGAAAAACTTCAGCTATCAAGCAAAGGATACGTGACAATATATTTAAACCTATGTTCGCCAAACAACCAATAAAACGAACCTGTATTTCATTACGTGAGGTTGGGCAGACTCAGGGAAGAAAGAAGCCAGAGAGAGGGCATCTGAAAAGTCACCCCTGCCTGTGTCTCTGATTTGAAAATACCTGCAGCATTCCCGAAGTCAAGTTGTTGCTAAGTTTAATTAATTCTGCCAAAGTTAACTAGTAGACATTTATAAGATAGTTTGTTTAAATTAGATCAAATATGTCGATACTCAAGGTCAGTACAAAATGTTGATGTGCAGACCTGAGATAAATCCAGGCGGAAGCGAGTCCCCCAATAGTGACAGTAAGATAGCGCAGCCCCGACACTCTCATCAACATCATAAACAGCGCAGCTATAAACGAACATAGGGGAAGATGTCTAACGCGCACCGCTGGCACCGCACGCAACAACACATGATCAGGTATCAGCTGTTTTAGCCCAACAAGTATTCCCGCAGACAAGCCGTGTCCACCACAAAATGGCGCGTAAAGAAAACTTTCCTCACGAAGTGCTACATATCCAACAAAGTATATGATGAGGTTTAGTGAGTAGGTGGCAGCATTGACGACCAAGATAAACTTGATGTACTCCAACGTGCCCCAAACTGGCTCCAAGAACCTGTTACTGGACGCCAGGAGGCCTACATTTAGTAGCACACATATGAAATAGTTCTCTGTGAAGCCTGCTGTGATCAACTGCCAGACACTCCCTGTAAAGACATCTGCGGGGGTGAATTCTAGCGCATGAGACTTGTGAGCATGAAGTAGTTCTGTGATGAGGTAAAACAAGAGGTACACCCCGCTGACAGCAGCCTGAGGATGTAATATCATTAAACAAAAATATAGCACTTCAGAGAGAGAGTGTATGCAAAGATTCAGATGTATGGAAGTAGAGGACTGTATTTAACAATGTACTAAAAAACCAATTTGTATTGGGCACATTCTAATCAGCAATAATATCAAGAACCTCGAAAAATCCCGTTGAACATTATAAAAGGTATCGGTAATAACTTACTACAGAAGGAGATATTCGAATTTTGCTCTGTATCTGCTGCAAGGATGCAATGGGTTGCATAAAAACATTACTTTGGGACATCTACTGTCAACTTCTTCTTGAGCTAATTGAAATTTAGTTAGGACTAAATGACCATGATTGATGTTAATTATATTCACAAGCACTTTTGCAGATAAACCTTTAACATTGCACTCCGATGATTTTTTGAAATTGATTTTACACAGCTCAGAGGGAAAAAATGCACAATAAATTACGAATTAGGAATAAGATATTCCTTTTCTGTATATGAGCATATTTTTAAGAACCAAAAGGCACCAAATTAAGAAATTCAGAATTATATAACATTGATACTTAAACGTTATTCAGACATATTTTAGCATTTAAAATCTTGTGCATTTCAACAAACTCAAAATGTAGGCAATGTCATAGGTGGGTTGCTCACGAGTGTACAGTAACAAAGTCTGTCGAAGCTAAGGGTGTGATACACGGTTCAGCCCTTATATTTTTGAAAGTATCTTCTGGTAATTTGCTACAGCGCATATTAATTGCTTCAATAACTCTAATGGCATCACTTGGTTGTTCAAACAGAACGTCCATTTTTTCTTCGTCGGGAAAGTAAGTGGCGCTAATGAAACCGGGATTATAAAGCACTCTGTTTAAAAGGTGACCAATAAATGGTGCATTATCGATATTTTCGTTAAGAGAATAGGATCTGACATTGTGAAGGGAAACACCGTTTCTATGGATAAATGGAAGAATTTCTTCTGCAAACATTGGGTTTGATCCATGATATGGAATATTAACATGGACCTTTGTAGTTGTATTCCATCTTTCATTTAGATCTGACAAGTGAAGTTCCCCTCTGCCAAACACAGAATTCCTTGTAAATGCTGTAAACAGTTTGGATTGATCTAGCTTGTCATAATGAACAAGCACTTGATTTTTTCCGACACTTTCAAATCCATTAAAGGTGCCGATTGATTCAAAAATTTTGAAAATTATTGAATAATCAACATTTTTAAAGCCTTCCCATTCAAAAACGATACTGCTGATTTTTGATGCTAGTTTTTCATTCAAATATAAGGGTAAATAACGACTCAGCAAAGCATCCTGACCGCCGTTTTCTAGTCTTTTAACTCCTTTCCATATATATTTAGAAGAGTCACACATAGATATTTTTTGAACAGTATGATCAGGAACCACAGTTTCAAACACCTCTGAATCTGGAAAGTTGAAGAAAACTGTGTGCCCATAAGAATCAAATGAAGTACAGGAACGCAATACAATGTATTCAAACGATTCAGGAACACCTGATATATTCAATACATATTTGACAATGCTATCTAATGAGTGGAATCTCTTGTCAAATGCCACGATCGCAATGTTTGGAAATAAAACATGTTCACAAGGGAAAAAGGGGATTGGCTCAAATTTGAAGTCTTTCACTTTGACATGGAACGCGTTGTTCCGATCAGCTATATCAGTGAAACTAACGTAACAACTGCTTGGTTGAACCGTTGATGGCTGAAATGCGCAGATCTGCCCATACAACATTTTGATGTGTTTTCGTAACTTCAAAGAATCTGCTGACTGGGCATTTTGCATTGTTACTCTAAAAACATTTTTGAATTGCGGATTCTTCATAAAACGGGATGAAAACTGACAACCATTTGATATTCTCCGCTTATCCAGTCTTTGAAGGATGGTCTTTATCTTCTTTACACTTAGCATTTACCTGATTAAGAAGAATCAACTCTTGAGATACGTGCATAGCAAATTATCTTGAATAAAACCTTGTTTAATGTGTAAACGCGAAAAATAAACTTTGTTGTACAGTGAAGTCATTTGTTCAATTAAATGGATATTACAATATAGACTGACCAATTATCTGCTGATTATCACAACTTATTCAATTTCTTTTAATCTGTACGAGGTATAAGGTATTGGCTGTTAAATTAACTGCACAGTAAATACAGTCATCATAATTAAGAAAGGCTACTGTGAAATTGCAATCATCAATGCTTTTATTTTAATTTCTAAAAATGAAATAGCAACTTTAAAAATCATAAACTATACTGTTGATACATGATAGACTTCAAAGCTATGGTTCAGAGCAGATATCTCTTGTAACTTGGCCTGAGCCACACCACCAAAATCTTCTCTATGCTCCCCAAAGAAAATTCTGTTGATTCTGGAGTGTACAAGTGCCATAGTGCACATTATGCAAGGCTCTATTGCAAAGTAAATGTCATACCCTGTACAAAGGTAATCATCACTACAATTGTGTTCGGTTTTGAGTTTTTTTGTTGCATGTAAAGATTCACAAGGCACCAAATGTTGTTTGCGTTTGCCATCAAATGGCATCAAATCACTGCATGGTTGTAACAAAATCAGGTTGGGCTTTAATTGAGCTTTTGCAATTTGATCTATAACTCTCATTGCAGCATGGCCAAGTAAACTTGCATTACATGTTGATGCAGTAGCAAGGACTTTTTTCGTCTTTGGATTAACCACCATGACAAAATTTACTGACGATTCAGTCTTCATTGATGCCACTTTGCTACGATTCACCAAACTAGCCACTCTTTGGATTACTGTAACTTTTTCATCATCTTTAAAATTCATTCCAGAAATCTTATTTTCAAGCACATTGTTGGGGTGAAATGATACTGGCCATTGACAGGCAGCATTTTGTCGTTGTGTAAATGGTAAACGAGAGGGTACATTAACAATTACCAAGTCCTTCGATGAAATACTTCGATCAGCACAGTCTAATAAATTGATTATATAATTTGCTGCATCAATGGGTATTTCAGAACAGTCACTAAATTCAAAATCGAGTTGTGATACTTTACAAACAAGAAGGAGGCACACACCATCACGGTTGATGACACGTTTATAGGAAGGCAAGGGAAAGTTTGATGATACAATCTTGATGAGGCTACTTAGAATCTTCTTGTTGAGAATGCCGACAGCAACAGCAGGTACAGATGGTAACTCAGACTGTACAACTGAGTCAGGAAGAATTGCAGTTATCATTGTTGGGCTTAATCTCTAGCAACTAATCATAAACATCAGAACATTTATCCAACATAAATATGGTCCTAATGAAAGAACAAAATCATATATTTGTTACACAATAATGTAAAGATTGCAGTAAAGATTGGACTACACAAAACCCCTTAGGTACCATGCTCTGTTTAACATGCCCTGCAGCAAGGATTTTCACTGAGTTTGCCATGCTAGGCACATATCGAGATCTTTAAGAACAGAAGTAGTATATATACTATGCATCGTTATATCAAATTTCCTTGTGTTTCGAATATGATAACACAGTACTCTTTAATTGATGCAAGTAAATAAAAATGCATCATCATATCTTAATAGGATTTAGATTTTGATATTATAAATTTTGAAAACTTATGTTGAACTAAAAATACATGGTAGATACATGCATTTAATTAACATAATTAAAGAAAACAAAATATCTCTTTTAAATCAATCATAATTGCAAGTAATGTCTATCACTGAATACAAATGAATAATGTAAATAAAGATAAATCTCTCTATCTTTATAACAATTAGAGTTCTGTTGCAGTTAATAAAAATCGGCCATAACTGATAACACTTATACAGTTATACCTACTAAGCTATTATACATTTTAATAGCCGAAGGTACTTAACAATTATCACAATGTCCGAAGAAGATAAAATAGTTCAATGAAAGCTATACAGAGTGCTGCTGATAATCCTGAGCAAATGCAGGTTACTGGTTGACATCCTATAGAGCTTGTCATAGCATAAAATGCAATGAACATCCCAATGACTGTCACAAAACAATTCACCACTGCACTTATTTCTTTTTTGTGAGATCCCTGAAAACATTTTTAATTGTCAGAAAAGACCTATCCATTGACCAATCTAGAGTTTTTTAAACAACCAGGGCATTCCTTATATCCAATGTGAACGACACCGAATTTAACTTGGCTGGTGGCCGACGTCCTGCCCCAGAAAATCGTGCCCCAGAGCACTTTAACCCAGAGATTTAGACCCAGTGATGCCCTGCTCCACAAAAGACAACTTCGTAAGGGTTACGTTTAGGGTTTCGGTTAGGGTAGCAGGGGACAAATATGCGGGACAGGACAACGGGAACCAACTTGGCTGACTATTATATGTTTTCATTCAGTACTGTTGCTAGGGCATATAATCTACCTAACCAAATGATGCTTTAGTGACCTTTTTTAGTGCAGACTTAGTACATGAAATTAGTGTTCAATAAGTGTAATATGGTATTGTGGGAGGGGTGTACTACAGATCATAGGATTTTTTATCAAGAGCTTATCTATCAACCATAAACCAGGACAATTGACATAAATCTATTGATGGACATTTTTATAACTTAAAAACAATCCATCCAATTAACCTGAGCTGTGTGCAACATTGCCTAACTATGAGCTCAATCATTTTCATGAGTAAAAGATTGGAAATTCCAACAATCAAAAATTTCTGTATGCATATTATTTGCCTGCCCATCAACAGCATCATATTAAAAACAATCTGCATTTATGCAAATATTCACCTACTGACGAAAGACATTTCCTATTGTACAGCGCAAACAAGCAAGAAATCATTACTACGAATCTAGGGGGGGGGGGGGCCCACGTCCCTAAAAAGCCCAAAAAAGCCCATTTTTTAAGGGCCCTTGAGGGGTCCCCGAAGGTAAAAATGGGACTTTTTGGGCCCTAAAATTTTATGACTTTATCCAACTTTAGGCAGTATATTGGGTTATAATTATAGGAGATATGATCAAAACTGGCCGAAATACTGTTATTTTCATCAATTCCACCATGAGAAAGCTTTAAAAGAGATCATTTTAGAACTAGATTACATCGAATAAACTAAATTA
>JH153345.1:364393-375071 GCA_000226015.1 Mnemiopsis leidyi
CATTTTGGATTTTCGGTTTCAAGTGGGGAGGGGGCCTTTTCCAGGTCCTCATTTCGAGCAAGCTCGACTCCCAGAGGTGTGCACTGATTGTTAACGGGTGTGTTATGTAGTTGTGGGTGGGCCGAAGGATCAACCAAGCTACATGATGTGTACGGAGCAGATATTTGAACGGACACAATTTCCACTGATAGTCAATTCAGAAAATTCATGGGCCGGCACCGTGCCGAGTCGGGTATGATCCGACAACCTCTGCATTGTCTAGATGAGTGCTCTACCAATTGAGCTACCGGATTTTCATCACCTATTTTGTTTCGTCCGATTGCCTTCTGGGAAATAGAAATCCAATTCAACACTTTTTACTGATTTAACATGTTCCAATGACAAAAAGACGGAATATAGACACATAAGATGGTATATTGACTTAAAAGAGAAAATTTAAACCCAATTTCGGGCCCCAAATGGCACTCCCGATTGGTTTCAATATGATTACCAATTTTCTATAAATTTGGCTTTGGTTGAGTGCCCATCAAAAAAATGTATTTTTACTGGATGCACCCTGTATCACATGCACAGCTTCTTTATATTGATAAATTATTTAGTCTGCAATAATATTGTGATGCAAAATATTCTAATTACGATTACAATTACAATTACTTGCAATTTCAAAGAAAAAAGGATTTACACAGGAACTATATTAAGGGAAGAATATTCTTCAAAAAGTTAATTATTCAGAGAGAACTGAAATTTAACAACATTGCCAAATCATTTCTGATTCATTACAACTTTAAAGTTTCCGCCTGTTTCGGGCTGAATCTACTTGCAACTTCCATGAATAAGTTATGAGCAGCAAAATAAGTCCAAAAAGTTATTGTCATTTCAAAAATATTCTTTTTGGTAGTAACGTTTAGGTAAAAATTCTTGGCTGCGTTTTGGGCGTATACTGCACCTTCCAAAGACGTGGTAAGATCTCTACTAAACGCTCTGTGTCGTGTTAGACAGTGATCTGAAGATCTGTGGTAAAACCTCTAAGACACTGCTAGATACTCTGTTTCGTTTTAAATAGTAATCTGAAGAAGTGGTGAGATCTCCAAGCTTCGGCTTGATTCTGATCTGTGTTGTAGGACACTGCTAGATACCTGTGTAAAATCCAGCTCCGTCATCTTAACGTTGACACATACACAAGTACTTTTTTAGTCCTTTTTGACGACATTAGATTAGGATTTTGCTGAATTGCCCAGCTTTCGTCTCGTGAACTTTAATTGTACAGCAGCGCGCACCCACCCGTCATTTTATTCTCCGGGATTATTATTATTCTCCTCTATTCGCTTCGAATGAGGGTCGGACAAAGTCAGACAAGAACTTTAAACACTAGTTTACAAGTCCCAAGATGGAAGTACGTTGTTTAACTATGCCAGTTTACCGGTTTAGCCTTATCTGGTCCCCTGCTACATGGCTTGTAAATAGGGATCGGCCAGATAAGGGCGGTCCGTGTAGGTTGACAACTTGCTTTCAGCTATACAATACTTGACGAGATTATATCTTTAGCTGCGTGAGTCGGGCATCACCGCGACAATACAATACATATAATGTTCTTGTCTGACTTTGTCCGACCCTCATTCGAAGCGAATAAATTTAAAATGACGGGAGGGTGCGCGCTGCTGTACAAGGACCGACAATATACGTTCGCGTTTGGACTAAACCAGTATAGCACATGTGTTGACAAGATTATATCCGTCTACCGTTCAGCTTTAGCCGCGTGAGTCGGGTATCACCGCGAGTACAACCCATATCACATATGTGTGTGCACATGCACGCGCGCGGTATCGTCTCAGCTCCAAATTCTTGTCTGACTTTGCCCGACCTTCGTTCGAGAATAAAATGTCGGGATGGCGTGTGTGATGTGCTTCCTTGCTCTAACCAGAGCCCTTTTGTAAGCACCTGGTTAGGTGAACGCGCTGCCGTACAACCAAGTTCGGACAGGTCGTCAGCTCGCTGTGTGAGCGAGCTGGCGACCTGTCCGAATTTGGACGCGCAAGCGCATACATATGGGCTACACTGGTTTAGCAGACAACAAATATGAAGTAGTGTTGCTAGACCAGAATTAAATAGCTCGTACTCCTTTTCGTTGACGAGATTATATCCGTCTACCGTTTCTTAGTCTTAACTCTTAAGAAACGATCTCGTTCAGCTTTGAGCTGAGGGGGGGGGTCGGGTATCTATATCTATATCACAGCGACAATCCTTTTCGTTGTAAAATGGACAAAACTCATTTAAATACCCGGTCATGTATTGTACAACATCAACTATTTAGACTAATTTACAGTTATCATCTATTAATACACTTGACATGTTTTCTTACAAAATTTCACTGCACTTTAATAACTACGCAGTTCATAAAACTTAAAATCAAAAATGTCCCCAATTCCAATAATTATAACCAATTCTATGGCGAAAGGAATGGATTATGGGAAATGAAAACAGCACACGCATTCTGCTAATAATTTTCTTCACTTGCAATTCCAAATAAATTTTGCAGTGGAATAAAGACCCAAAAATTCAACCAGAAATCGCAATGGATATAATAATAATTGAGATTTACTCAGACTTGAAGTTGATACTAATAAAGTCTTCACGCTTCCAAAAACTTCGAGTCAGATTCTTGAACTACTTGCTTAGTGGAGTATCCTTGGTTGCCGGAGTGGCACGATTCTTCTCAGAAGGTTTCGGGAGAACTTTTACGAAGGACAGCAACCAGCGACAGAGATCTGGACTGGTCTGAGGCACACTGTTGACAGTCAGCAAGTTATCCAAGATGGACAGTTTCTCCGAGGTGAGGAAGTCGGGCTGTTCCAATACCTGGTTTGAAACTGAAGTAAGACTCAAACTGGCACCAACTTGTGTCACTTTTACTATGTAAGGAAAGTAGTCTAGTATCAAATTGTTCAGTTACTAGTAACTAGTAACTTTTACTATGTAAGGAAAGTAGTCTAGTAACTTTTACTATGTAAGGAAAGTAGTCTAGTCACTTTTACTATGTAAGGAAAGTAGTCTAGTAATAGTATCAAACTGTTCAGTTATTGGTCATTTTAACTAAAATTTAGACTGCAACAAAAAGTCAAAGAGGAGAAAATCTGTTATTGATATTTTATTTATGAACGTGAAGCTTACATCAGGCTGTTAATAATACAATTATTAACAATTTTAGCATGAGAATAACATAGACAATAACATAGACCAACCAAACCCAAATTACCTCTTTAGTAATTGCCAAATCTAGACCAAGGAAATCGGTGAGCGCATCAACAACTCCTACTTGTATTTCATTTGGCTCGTATGGTTCAGGACTAATGCTGGCTTTGGTTGACCCTCGACTAGATGGTGGCTGTACGGAGGTTGGAGGTTGTGTTGAGGCTGGTGGAAGAGGCGTTGTCTGATCTTTCTTAAGGGTCTCCTCCTCTATTACTGCACGTGCATGCGCGTATTCAACCTTCGTATGCAGCTGAAAATAATCACGTTAAAATTAAAAAACAATACTTCAGTACCCGCGATTAGACAGTTTCGTTTTTTGAGTTGGAACTGCAACAGTGGCTTAAAACGTTCACTCACCGATTCGAGAGTAGATGAAGCAACTGCTTTAAATCCAGTAAAAGAGTTGGAGGTAAACATAGGAGAACTTGTTTTTACAGACTTCATGTTCAAGGCGTAATAAACCAGCATGTCTCTTGTTGTGTCCTGGAAAGCAAGCTCCAGGTTACGTAGTTGTTTCACTTGCAACACGGTTTAGGTTATCACTAAGCAAGCATAAAACATCAAATATTAAAATAACAAACCACAATCTCTTAAACTTAGACCAGCTAAACTAACGAACTTTTATTCAGCATCGGAACCCGGAGGTACAAATGCCACATAATCGAACCTGAATCCTGGTGACGAGTCTGGGGCAATGCCACTGCAGGACGATACCGCCTTCTGGAGCCGAGTCCGAGGGAGGAACACTCTCTGAAGGCAGACTGCTGGACTCTCGGCTGCTGGTAGTGGTACTGGGAGTACCGGCTAACACTCGTCCCATCTGAGAGGGATTTAATTGTTGTAGAGGGGAGACAGTAAAACCATCTGGCATATCTCAGGAGATATGTTCGTCTTAACAATACTGAAACACTGTGTCAATCTCACATATTCCAATTTTCGATTTCTCCAAGGATGAACTAGAGAAAACTAGAGAAAACGAACCTATTGTCAACATTGCATTGAACACTTTACCCGCGGTTAAACTTACAGTGAGATAGGAAATGTTGCGTGAAACAACAGGAATGTTACACTGAGAAGACCAGCCCGGCATGGCAGTGGCTAGGTAGTCTTGAAGTACAGTGATCTTGGCAGACAGTCCTGGTGAACTCATCGGACATTGGCCTGATGTTTAAATCATAACAATTTCGGGAATTGAAAGGAATAGAAAGTTATATCGTAATAATCAATTGTAATAATCAATTGATAATATCAATTTTGAAAAAATCTGATTTGTGGTCGATCATAGGAGAAGCCGCAATTTATGAAAGAAACTGACCACTGAATCCTTGAGTTTGGAGGTCACGTTTCAGAGTCTCCAAATAGCTGAGGAGCTTGACCCAGGACAAGTTGGATGGTGGTCTGGGTTGCTGGGCCTTGGTCTTTGGGTGGAGCAGTTCAGTGGACATCTTTCTATTCAGTTCCAAACCTGGCAGTGTCATTCGCATGAAATTAATGTTTTAATGAACATGGTACAAAATTATTACAAGAAAAACGTCGACAAAAGCATGTATAAAACAAAAACAAAATATCTAAAATAACCAAACAAACCAGTGAAAATGGGGAGCCGCTTAAAGTCCTGCCTCTGTAATAGAGCTTGAGACTTAGGGTTCTGTTCCAGACACTTCAGTTTATCTTGACTAACGTTACACAGGGACGCGGCTTTGATAGCGGACCAAGCTGCTCTCTTTTCCAGTGTTACTTGTTTGGAGGCAGTAGCTGGTAAACAGGTATTGCAGTGTGATCTAACTAACGATGTCCATTGTAAACTTGATTTGTCGAAGCATTAAGGGTAGAAAATAAATAATCATGAACCAAATAAGGTCAATCGTTAATACAACTCAAAAGCAAGCACACTGTCTCAAAAGAAACATTGTTTGAATGCTCACCGTCTCCATTATTAGTCACCGAAGATGTGACGTAAGCAATCTCCAAGAAAGCCTCCCTAGCTACAGGCAGGTAGAAGTTACTGGCGGATACACAATCACAGAGAGTGTTGATAAGGAGGACAAAACGCTCTGGAGTTGGTTCTACCTCCCATCTTGCTCTGATAACAACACCTAGGAGTAGTCACGTGTTAACTGTTAGTCATGTGCAAGTCACTTATCACGTGTTATCTCAAGTTTGTTCTATGATATTTTGTGATCTTCTTTTACTTAATGCGTCGACGAATACATGTAGATTCGATTAAAACACCCTAAATAATTTTGAACTTTCTAATCTTCACATGAAAGACTACATGATTCAGTTCCAGAACAAAAATTGAAAATCCCCAAAACCAACCAAGTCGGATGAGAAGTTCAGATTTGAGAGCAACTCCGATGTTACTGTGTTTGAGAGTGTCAGTCAGTATCTCCTCCAGCTCACTCAATTCAGCTGTCACGTCACCTCCAGATAAGATCTTATCTGAGATATCGGATATCTTCCAATCAGCCTCTAGAACCACAGCCTGAAGGGATGTTACGTTCAGGGATGATGGAGGGCAGATTAAGTAGTTTTAAGTTAGGTCATAGATTAACATAGATTAAATGCTTTTTAAAAAATTTCCACAAACGTTCAAAGAAAACTAAAACTGCTAACCAATGCAGACGAAGGGGCCATGTAAGTATGAATGTTATGCTTCTTCCCATAATAATGTTCGTGTTGATACTCCAATAGTTCACGTACTTTCTTCAACCTAATAATCGAGAAAACAATGTTTAAATACAGAAATAATGAACAATAATGATAGTAGGACCTTCTAAAGCTTATTTACCGTCTGAATATTTAGACGCGGATCATTAAATCGTAGAAAAATGGAATGTAATCCTAAAAGTTAAAACTGACCTTGACATGGCGCTGTCTCTATCATGTGTTCTAGATGCACAGTAGAGAATGGCACCTACACTCACACCAGCTCCCAGGCAAGAGGGAGCCACCATCACCGACATCGCCTCTTTTATCTGCCGCTGAATTTTGTTATGAAGTTATGAAGTTATATATCTTTTGGCGTACCATTGACTGGAACATCAATGATAATTGAAAGGTGACTGATACCGAACTACCAGTAATCTATTTGAGTTTGTTATTTAGTGCCGCAAGTTAGGCGAAGGAAGTTGCGAGTTAATAACAGAGTAATAGATACAAGTAAATGATATATTGCATATGCAATATAATATATTATTATAACGTCGTCATATAATATTATATATGCACATGTGATTATGTTGCGCGAAAATCGATTTGCTTTCTATAAGATTGAGCCGTGTTGCTATGACAACTACGACGCGCGGTAGACCTTAGTAGTCTATCCTCGCCAGTCCAGTGAATGTCTTCACGATAATACTTAATGGCCACTGCAGCTCTAAGCAGTAAATCAATCCCAAACTTGGGACATAAAATTAGGACCAGGGACTTCAGAACGGGTCTCTGCGACTTTCTTTCATGGTGCTTGATATGAACGGAATTTACATACAACAAGCCAATATCAGACTCTCAGAATGAAAATTTTTTAAAGTTTCCGAAATATCCCAAAACAGATTGATTTGGGTTTGTATGAGGCCCTGGGTCGTCTAGAACGGTCACAATGACCAGGCTCTAAAATCCGCACTGGTCAACTCTTGCATAGAGGTTTAACCTATAATTATATCCCTAGCTACAATTTCGAATTGAACTCGTATTTCTGTGTACCTCAACATGGAAGGTGTTATCAGCGTTTATGTCAAGAACAAGTTCTTTTAACGCTATCCACGCTCGAATCTCGCTCGAATTGAACAACTCAGCTTCTTCTCTTGTGACAGCGCAAATCTCTCTACAGTCGTTAGCACCTGAAAATTTTAAGTTTATAATTTGGTTCAAATCTAAAAATGCCAGATATGAAGACGATTCTCAATTTTCCCAACAGGTATTTTGAGTTATCTCTTTGAGTTTAGGTATCTTTATATCTTATTCAAACATAAGATTTCACTTAGCGCACAGACCACTATTGCAGATAATTTGTATTCTTCACATGGGAAACCACTTTCCAGTCGATAAAACTCACCATACATGGTAGTCATAATACCAAAGCCTTGAATCATGGTGCATTTGAGTTGCAGCCAAGCTAGACCGTCCAAGCGTCTTTTGCTGCACATTTCATCGTAAGAAGTGATTTCTTGTCTGAAAACCGAGAAATGTTAATCATGATTCTTGAACCAAAGTGGGACCAATTTGAAAAACGAGCATATTTCTCAACAGCTATGAGGTCAGGAAGTCCCACAAGAAATATAACATACCTGATATCAGTAATAACACGTAACGTAACATTTGTCAATTTAACTTAACATTTTTCAATTACCTTTCCAAGACATAGGACCGCTGCAGCAAGGTAAGACCATGGTTACTGAGATTAACCATGGTAGCACCAAGTTGTTTGCTCAGCGCAATGTCACACAGCAACTTACAGGAGTTCACCCCAACTTCCAGTTCGCAATAGTGCGCGTCTTCTGTACGGGGAACGAGATTTGATGATTAGTAATGAGAGGCGGTTTTGTACCTGGTTATTTTCGCTGTAATCACGCTTACATGTATTCTGAATTAGATGATATTGAACGAACCTTTCTCAGCACATTTCGAGAGGTGCATGAGTATAACTTCAGCAGAGTTACAAAGTTTGTACTTGGTAGACGATTCAGTAGCTGCGGGAGAGTGGTTGATTACTTATCTTCAAAAATTATTAGATTTCGCAAGAAATTGTAAGTTAAAAACTAAACAAAATAGATCATTAATTGAATTACCGCTGTAAGTCTATAATTTATTTGATTTAAACATTGTAAACATACAGAGATTGAAAGAATCTTCAAAAAACTTTATAACTCACGTTGGTCATTTCCCTCAACATATGTAGGATTAACGGAGGAGCGCTGCGCAAGCGCTAACAGCAATCCAGCATGTGCTAGCTGCGCGAGGGCAGACAGGTTCGTTGTAAAAGGATGCTGGGGTACTGGTGGAATTTTACACTTGATGGCATGCTCGACCGCACACACGTTCTTTGGACTGTTCAGCGGCTCAGTTATGCTGAATTCTGGAACGTTCTGAAAATTTCACAGAAATATGGTTCGTGAGATTGGAATTTAACAATTTCTATAAATATGGCACACTAATGATTAAATGCTTCAAAGTATGTATTATGCCGAACTAACCTGCAAAATATCACATACAATACAATGTAAAACACTGCACACACAATCTACAATTTACACTTGACTCATAACTATTTTACTACATTTAACGTTACATTTAACGTTGGACGTCACCTACCCAAAGTGACTTCGCTGTAACGGGGATGTAATTCTCCTGCAAACTCAACAGATAAATTCAATAGCTTTACAGCGACAAATATTTCAATCCAAATACATAAACTTTGGTGAAGTGCGCGTTGGCATTAGAAAAATAAATAACTAAAACACCCCCAATTCAGGTGTGCGTTTCCATCAAATCATAGAATTTTAAAAATTCGACGACTTCCTATTCGGATGATATCTACTCCACGACACCCTAAAAGATAAACTCTGTTCCTCCATTCTCCAATGGGGGGATTGAATATCCATTAGAACTGTCATCACATCCAACCTTCCCAATACAATAGTTTGCAATAGTTTGGTATGATTTTAAAACCGAGCCCATGCTCTGCGAAGATCACCAGCCACGTGCAGTTCAAGATCTTCTTCAATCATTTTACAATTTTGCATGATAGACTAACTCTAAAATTGTAGAGAGCAGAGTCCGGGCTAAGTCAATTCTTTTGTCATATCCCTGGGCTATAAGTAGAGAGTAGCGTAATACTAGTTTACTGTGAAGTAATCTGGCGATGCAGACAATAGACTAATGGATCACAGCACATGAATAGGGATCAGCAATAGATCAAATATAGGAATAACGACGAGACACGGCCACGAATTGCTAGAGTTGCATAGGGCATCCTTGCTTTGTCTCTTTGGGAGCTTTTGAACTACATTTCAACGATAAGACCAGAGGTCAGCCCGCACCAGATTTAAACTCTGACGTTTTTATTTGCGCTGAAAAGATAGTTCAAGCTATCACTTTGAGTTAATTAAATGTGTTTGATATTCTTGCATAGAAAACAAGCTAACAGGAAGTATAAAACTTAGCATTGAAAAAAAGAGATCTCGATTAAAAGGTTATCGAAAACCTTGAACCAAATAGGAACACACAATTCCTAATTTCTTAGGATAAGAAGTTTTGAGGTTTCGATGTTCTTCTTCTTCATTCTAATTCCTCATCAACTCCACTTATCCATTAGTGGTAAGATTGAATCTGATATGATGAATATGTTGATGTTTGCAGTAAACCCGTAAAAATGAAATGACTTGCGATGAAATACCACGATGGTAACAATAATGTGAACCATTCAGTGCCAAGAGAATTAGTTGCTGGAGAGATACGGCCAGAAAGATTAGAACATTCCGGCACTGTAAACAACGACGAATTCCAATACGCCATTTCCCACGCTGCAGATCTAGACCTAGCTACAAGATCTGGAACAATTGGTCCAGCAGGAGAAATGATATGGTTTAAGTTTTACTTTGGAAATGTTCACTGTGTCCATCAGTTGAGGAGATGGGCCGACTCTGGGTCTGAACGCAATAGATGGACCTGCACTTATGCTAACTGTAACAATTGTTGGGGTTCCAGTTGTTCCAGTTACACTTATATTGTAACAGTCGAGATAGAGAGCACTGAACCTCAAGCTAAACTCTATCCATACTCTGACTGCAAATACGGTAACACTGTAAAGATGGAGGTCGGCGATAATTCTATATTTGTTAACGAAATCGCTGTCATCGGAAAACAAGGTGACACATTGATTTGTCGTTTTTTTAATCGCTGAGCAACGCCTGTTTTGAGAATAAACTTTTTACCAACCAGACTATCTTAATATTAGGATTTAATCAATTTAACTCATTTGAGTCCCTCCAGGAGCTGAATGTACGACTCTAGACTCAACATGGAAGTTTGTCAAGACAGAACCAGCACTACCGGTAGTACACGGTACAACTCTGACGCTAGAGTGTGGTGAGGGATACACCAACCTGAGAGGAAACACAGCTACATGTTGGTACGGGGATGTTGTACCGTCTAACGGACCTCCTCATTGTACCAATATAGGTAGGTCTTCATTCTACCTCCTCATTGTACCAATATAGGTAGGTCTACATTCTACCTCCTCATTGTACCCAATATAGGTAGGTCTACATTCTACCTCCTCATTGTACCCAATATAGGTAGGTCTACATTCTACCTCCTCATTGTACCCAATATAGGTAGGTCTACATTCTACCTCCTCATTGTACCAATATAGGTAGTTCTACATTCTACCTCCTCTAATGTACCAATTATAGGTAGGTCTACATTC
>JH153345.1:384898-398712 GCA_000226015.1 Mnemiopsis leidyi
GTAATTACGAACCTTAGCTAAGATAGAAAGTAATTACGAACCTTGCTAAGATAGAAAGTAATTACGAACCTTGCAAAGATAGAAAGTAATTACGAACCTTGCTAAGATAGAAAGTAATTACGAACCTTGCTAAGATAGAAAGTAATTACGAACCTTGCTAAGATAGTTAGTAATGACGAACCTTGCTAAGATAGTTAGTAATGACGAACCTTGCTAAGATAGAAAGTAATGACTCCAGTCATGTGTTGAAGGTTTCCTGCGTGTTTCTTCTGTTTTACTACCCCCGGAAGTTCAGTAAGTGCAGCATGGCAGTACAACAAAACCTGAGCAATAAGCATTAAACGACAGCGGAACAAGGACGCCTGAGCAACATAGTACAAACATAGGATCGTCAGTTTTACTCTTTTCCTAAACAAAAGATTAAGTATTTAGTATCAAAATCGTACTAGATTTATTAAATTTGGGCAGTGTTCATGGTTGTTAAAACTACTACAAGTAACCATGAAAAAGATACTGACTTTGAGAGCAGGATAACACATAATGTTGTGGTGGATTAGAGGAGCTAACAGTCCGTATGTCTGAATAATTGCTTGAGTTCCCAGCTGGGTGTCGTTTATACGTCCAGAAAGTTCCACTGCTACCAGTAACTTCTCACACAGTCCTAGCCTAGCTAGCTGAGGAAGTTAAGTGTTACACGTTAGCCAATCAGAAACTATTATTGGATAAGCAACTAATAGTCCAAATAAAAATGGTTCATCAAACTAGAAGAAGATTTGAGAACGATTTCCAGGAAAAGGGCATCAGACAGGAGTCGGAGATAAGCCAATAAGAAGCTTGAATTAAGCTTAATTAATATCGGGCAAAAACTATATGATGTGATACACAAGCACAGTATTCAAATCACCACCCACTTGTTTGGTCTTGAAGGGACCCTGGTCACACGTGACGTTACAAAAGAGCGCTCCCTCCCGAATTGCAATGTCGACAGAGACAAGGATACTCTCAATCAGATGTCGTATCAAGGTGATGGAGGCACCGTTAATATGCTTCATATTAAGTCTGGGGTAGTTACATCTAACACAACGTTAATTGTGGGTAGTTACATTTAGCATAGAGTTAATTTATTGTAGTTACATCTAACAGCTGTTCGTAAATAATAGATCGTAAATTTGTGGATTGTGATTCAATATTATAAAAAAAGATTGCCTACACAATTTTTAGTAGATCGTAGTTGTGTAACTTAGATTGTATTATCACCGATGTATTAATAAAGAAAGCGATATCATTGCAAATGCCTATCGGAAAATAACTATCGTTAAAACCTAGTACTGCTTTATCTTATTCTAATATTTTGATATGTATAGTTACGTAGGCATGGAGATGTCAGTTTTGGAAGAAGTCTGAGGAAGAACGAAGAAGTTCCAAAGAAGACTGCACGCCTCAGTTGCTACACTCAACACTCCCTGCTTGTGGCAGATCTGAAACAAGAATATTGAAATTCCTTTTGTAATTAATCAAATCTTTCGGACAATTACCAAAATGTTAGCTTTTTAGTGCAAATTCGACCACAAAGATTAGTATTGGCGTCGTATCTCTACGTATCTCATTAATTAATGACGTATCAGTGCATCATTAATTGATGATGAATCAGTCCTCAACAAGTGAAGATTACAGAGTACATTTATTAATCTGGAAAGTAAGAAACTAGAAGCTACCTACCTGTATAAGATGTCCACATGCAGTCAGGTGACTAAATGGAGGAGATGCAAGTATAGGCTTACTACTGTGTCCAATACTTCCAGCTATCAACTTGCCATGTTCGTCAAACGCAGCTACCGCGAACTGGGGAGGATAAACATCATGTAAGCTGAAAGCCTCATGATTTTTGTCTTGAGCAGCGGTGAAACTTTTTTTGAATTATATTTCATTAATAGACAATCGATTGTGTGAATTCTGTTTCCCGATAGTTTAACAGCTAACGGCTATACAAACAGATTGACAGCTAACACTAGGATCTTGCCTGGTACTTTTCATACGGACTCAAGTTGGACACAGTAAGTGGATCTCCGGCTTCCACCTCCATCGCCAGTCCGGGATACAACTTGTCGTTCATGCGGACTTTGATGTTGCTCCCAGAGGAGGACCTGCCGTAAAGTCGGTACCACTTTACCTGGAGGATTGTGTGTTTGTAAGTCTGTTTGTCTGTTTATATAGTCAGCCGTAGGATTGCGTGTTTGTAAGTCTGTTTGTCTGTTTAGATAGTCAGCCGTAGGATTGCGTGTTTGTAAGTCTGTTTGTCTGTTTAGATAGTCAGCCGTACAACTGATTGCGAGTTGCCCCTGTGTCCAGAAAAAAAAGTCGCCACCAATCTTCAAAATGATTTTTCTTATAAACCCGTTAAATAACACAATACTCTAGTGTATTATGTAAAGTAGACTGTACACTGTTACAGAGACTGTTTAAGCATCTCAATGTTATCCTGATTATCAAATATCGCAATGTGAACTAAAGAAGAAGTTTCTGTTACCTTGACCCCACTAGGAGGGGTGTAAGGAGCAGGTTTGAATGTCATGGTAGTGCTGGTTCTGGAGGTCAGGATGGGAGGGTTGGGTACACTTCCATGCTGCTCTGACCCTTGTAGGGACGCGTGGAGCCTGGAGATTAACGTCATGAGATAAGTTAAGTTAAACATGCAGTTACTGTTTATTGCAGAATGGAAGAAAATTCATAACGTAGATGTTATGATTGTGTAATCTTGATAAATTTAGATTAGTTTCAAGTTTTTAGTGCGACATTTGTTAGTTCCCTACCGTTTTTCTTCAGACCAAGATTTGAGAAGCAGATTGTAGCTGTCTCTGAGATGCTTCTCCGACTTTTTAGTTTCTATGGTAGCAAGCTGCATGCGAGTTATGGCCAGGAACAGGGTGTTTTTCTTACAAGATTCAGTTACCTGAGCGGATAAAGCACTACAAAATTACGGCATATCGACATTACAATTCTTGACGAGGAGTCGGAAATTAGGATGTCAATTTATGTCATGTTGACTAGGTATAAGCAACACCGAGAACTATGGAAGGTCTAATAAACATTGATATACAGGGTTTACAAATTTTGAAAATTTTCGACTCCTTCACAACAATTCGAGCGTCCTTTATAGATTCCTCGAATTTTTTTCGAGTAAGGCAAGTATTCTTTATTGAAAAAGCACGGTTTATCCCGACACCCTTACCTTGAAACGTTGCTCCATGACTAGAATTTGTTGTTTAAGTCGCAGATCAACAGCGAGCATTTCAAGTTGTAGATCTGCCACAGTTATGTTGTGTGCTACATCTCCTGGGAGACGGACAAAGTTGTTACTTGTCGCAACAAAAAACATCTTATCACGTGACAATTAATCACGTGAAGTCGAATTGTTGAGGACCAAGGTCGGACGTTTATTGGTTGTCTGGAACTTAAATCTGAATATCGAGTTTAAATTAAATCATGGCTTTACGCTCATTTTCCCAATTGAAGGAGATACTCCAGAAAACTCAACAGATAGCTGATACCAGACACTACCTTCAGCACGTTTGCTAAGAGACGGGTCCACAACCAGCATGGTAGGATCGCAGGTGGCGGAGAGAGCGATCTCCTTAACCTTCCTCACATCCTCTAGAGCGGCCATGCTGTCACGTAGTGTCAACAGAGCATCAGCTAGAAACCCTTCTACTCTCTTTGCTTTGTCGCTCGGCTGAAGAGTTGAGGTATTGTCTTTAGTACTTTGGAAACAAATCAGGTACCAGCTAGTTATAAATTGATAGTGACCGATATATGAAAACATGTGGTAGGAGGGACAGGTGCGTGTCGTACATTTATTAGTATACTGAAATAATTTTCAACGTTGAGTGGTGATACCTCAGCAGTGAGCTCATCGGTCGCTGTCACATGATGCAAACAAATTTACGATAGTAACTTGGTTAGCAACATTGCTAACCAAGAAAACAATACCTAGATCTTAGGATACTTACCGCATTCAATCGGTGTGAGAAGAGGGTAGATTTAGCTTTGCTGGCCTGTGCCTCAAGAAGCAGCGCAGTTTTCAGAGCGATCTCTCCCGGAAGAAGAGGATCTATGTTGTAGAGGTTTAACCACAAGGAAAACTCGTTACAATCCTTCATAACCCGCATCAAGTTCTGGGTGTTCTCGCCCACCAGGTACTGCTTAACCTACGTCGTTTTTTTCTTTAAGTTTTGTTTTTGTAGTGATCGAAAAATTTGGAACTACTGCTGGCAGTGTTTTCAATGATGAGAATCATTAGGCATGTACGGCCAATAAATTGGACATGCTGACTGTTGAAGCTTTTTGAAAAAGCATCATATAATTTAGGAATAGTTTTAAGATCAAACCGTAGAGGGAGAGACCAGTCGAGAGAAATGATCCTTGAGGCTATGCAGGATCAGCAACACAGCATCCACCAACATATCACCTTGCTCCTTCACAAACATTTCCGCACACTCACAAGTCTTAATCTTGCCAAGGACTGAACAGAGGTTCATAAGACAATTAAGATCGTCCTTTCTCTCACCCCACACAGATTTCCGTCTTGGACTAGAACGATCAACTTGTGCGGTCAAACATTGGTTCAAACTGGAGTATTTTAAGATAAATAGTTTAAAAAGTTTGAATCGAAAACCTAACAGTGCTCAATGGCTAATTAGTATAAATTCATTAACTCCTACAGCAAAATTATAAATAGCTTTTAATGGAATTCATAGGTAAGGTGACTTTTTTATAAAAATCCATAAAGTATAATATTAACCCCTTGACCATCTTTAGAAATTTTTGACAATCTAAAAGTAATGCTATCAGCAGCAAGATATAATAAGGACCACTAAGTACCTGTCTAATGTTGGGGGAGTGCAATGACCATCTAGCATATTGTCGACAAAGCACGTGCTTGGACGTGTATCCTTTCTCAGTGCAGGGGATATCTCCTTCATTGCATCAAGTAGCGATACCGTCATCTTCGCAAAAATGGCTTCAACAGTGGCTGTTTGATTTTCCTGGAAATTAAGTAATGAATACACGATCCGTTCGGTAAGTACTTAATGCTTGGACTTGGCAGGAAATATAGGGGCACGTGCAAAAAAGTGGAGATAGTATCCTAAAGATCAAATGAGCAAACAACAGAAAATAAGTAAAACAAATCATTGAAACAAGTCTTAACCTCCAGAGCAGGTAAAAGGTGAGACACAGCTAGGGAATAGTAGTCCCAATATTCGTAATTGAATGCCAGTTTGATATACTTGAGAACAGCGCCCAAGGAAAGATCGTTGCAGCCAGTCCTTGCCATTTGAATCAAATGTACTTGAGGGAAAGTCTTACATCTTGAAATCAGCTCATAGCCAGCTGAAATTATGTGATATCAATTAATTGGTGGTGACGTCCTGCCCCAAAAAATTGTTCCCAGAGCATGGTAACCCAGAAATTTCGCTGGGCCAAAATCCGTTGAAAAAACATTGTTTGGCACGATGTTCTGGGCCAGGAGGACGGGAACCCAATTAATTATCTGATAATAATTTTGAATGGTACTTTAATCCTGCTTAAAAAGTACTTTCAACTGTTTAAATGTGATTGTTTATTTGGCAACCTGAGCAAAATATGCTGATTAGAAATTTTCAATCAATTTCTTCCACAACGTAAAGTTAAGATGGTTACCAAGGATAAGTTCACCCCACACATCCATAAGTGCGTCTCCCCCTTCAGTGGTATCCAGCTTAGGTGGAGCATACATGCATGTCCTTCGGCTTGGATCAGATAGGGCTTCTAGCACTGCAAAAAATTGTGATGCATTCCCTTCAAACATATCCATCACCAATTTTTCAGATGCTGTCCGGGGAAAAGGCAACATTTGCAATTCTTTTAGGTTTTGCCGGGTCTTTGGCCGGTGAATGATCTTCTTTGGGCGTCGAGATTCAAAGACTACTCGTTTGAATACCATTGCAGAAAGCTTTACTGTAACTTCACGAAAGATCGATTCAGATTCAGGAGTAGGCTCTGACATACTTTGCTCCTCAATTTTAGCCAGCTGATGGACCTTTTGAAGACATCTTCTAGCAAAGATTTCTGCTGCATGCACTTGATTTAAATCAATATAGCATTGACAAACAGCAGAGTACAAAGATCCTCTCCAAGACAGGAATTTAAGGGTCATCAGTGGAATGACACTTTCCATGCACACACAGCACCATACCAAATACTGCAGAGTTTTTGCAGTGTGGCCACGATCAACAAGCCATTTACTGATCTTGTATATGTGGACAGTTCCATTAAACACTAGCCAACAATGCTGTTCATGAGGGATGAGGTGCTGGGTTAGTCTCCTAAAGTCATCGAGAACTTCAATAAGATCTTTTACAGTTTTTTCGGTATTCATGTGAGGGTCTAAAATCTCCAAATTCTTCAATGTGCATAATCCATTTCCGAAGATCGCCTGACTGGTTTCTTTAACCCTTTGTTCGTCCTTGAAGCCATTAGGAAAGTGCACTGCAGAATAGTCATCTGCTTGTACATTTTCTTTAAGTAAACGAAGGTAGTATCCATAGCAATGCTGTTTAGCAACATTGTATTCCCTGACCTTCAGCAAGTAGTCTCCAGTGTTAATCAGTTGAGTCAAGAAGTAATCTTTGGGTAACTTTAGACTATAGCTATTCCATAGATTGAAAAGAGTGTTTGATAATCTAGCTGGACTCTCATCTGAAATGCTCGATTCATCTGCTGTCACAACTTGAAGCTCAGCCTCTTTTGATATCCTATCAACATATCCTGAAAAATATTGAAAATTATAATGACCCAAATGTCAATGCATTTCTCTTTTGCCAATTTTGATTTAGATTAATAGACATCAATCAATTGCTTTATTGCACACAATTATTATACATTATAATATCATTTATTTTGCAAAATGAACACAAGCACTACCTACCAATAAATCTCTTCAGTTCCTGAACAAATGCTATTTGTATTGGGTCTATTTTGATGTGCTTTTTAGTCTTTATAGAGCTGCCATCAGTAGTAGACTTTGAGAGCCCACCAAGACGTCCTGACGACATAAAGTGCTGAGGGGTATATAAAAGGTTAAAAGAGGAGGGCAAAAAGTTTGATATTTCTTAATATTTGAAGAAAAGTGCTCCAAGCAATTGTATTTGTCACACCCAGGCTTTTACAGTTGTATTGAAGGGGCACTGGAAGATTCTAGATCTTATAACAGAAACCCTACATTGCAGGGAGGGGGTCACACATATATGTGTATGAATTGAATTTACTTATACTATACAATATATTGAGCAGTGACGTTACTTGATTATATAATCTGAATAGATCTGCCAACCCCTCCAAGGCTGAATTTGTCCTTAGTTAGCAGATCCCAACAGGTTGGTGGTGTAGTTGTTCTACCAAGAGATAAGGATTCGTTTCTCAGATGGGCCAATCTTATACAGGAGTGTGCTGAGGGCATCTGCCTATGCAATAGTCTTCAGACAACTCAGCGGAGTGACCAGGAAACCAGGAGTGAGGGTATCAATAATTAATGAATAACAAATAATGATGCCAGCATCATTACAATTTATCTCCCAAAGTATCTAAAAAGCTTTAAAAATTCAAATATACAAATACATTCAAAATATAAAACATTTAATCCTAACAAATGTTCATGTTAATAACTCTTTTTCTAGCTACAAAAGGGTTCTCATTGATAAATTTACTATGTTACATATCATTCTCAAGATAACTTCCAACTTCAATACGATTTTATTTGTCGCGGTGATACCAGACTCTCGCAGCTCAAAGCGATGGTAGACAAATATAATCTAAACAAGATTTTACAGGACGGCCTGAGGCCTCATTAACAATATCCTAAAAGTTCCTACTACCGTAAATTCCTATGGCTTTCGCTGCTTAAAAACGTATTTCCAGATTAGATTTTAAAACATTTAAATGTAATCTGGAAATGTAAAACATTACATATTACTCAAATTATTTGTATAATACTTTCAACACTACATTTATACAAATAATTTGAGTATGATTATGATGTTGAACATCGGAACGTGATTACCAATTAACAACTTGTGTTCCTTATCCGAGTCTACTCAGAGAAAACAAGAAATTTTGAACAATCAGATTCTTCTATGAGACTCAATAACACTTCACGACTACACCAGAAAATAGAAAATATAAATCATTTTCTGAGTAGGATACACTGCGCAGCGCGCGCCGCGCGCACCCTCCCGTCAAATTATATATTCACGCTTTAGCTACGAATTGCCTGGGGACCTCAGTCTTTGTTGCTTTGCAAACGTAGAGAGAGCCGCGCAGCTCAGCGCGGCGCCCGGTAGGCTTCGAATGAAGGTAGGACAAAGTAGTACAAATTAAAACGTTGATGATAAATCGCGTTCAGTCGTATTTCAAACTTGGTCCAACGGTTTCTGGTATGCTTATTCTTACCGGGCAATGCGCGGCTCTCTATACGTCTCTATATATCTCTCTATACGTCTCTCAACAATTAGCCCAAGTGCCATGCCAAGGTCCTCAGCACCCAGGCAAGCTTATTCCAAAACAGCAGTACCGTTGACCGTATCATTTATAAACAAACAGCATTACCCTATCCTTTGTAGGTTGCAGCTGATAACCTACTGTCGCGACCATCACGCGCTCTTACGCACTTTTGGCCAGGCGAATTTGCCATTGAGCTGCATGCAGAAATTTGTAGGTTGATAGCTTACTGTGATCGCGGCCATCACGCGCTGTCACGCGCATTTCTGGCCTGGCGAAGAAATTCTAGAAGCGCATCGCCCGTTGAGCAGAAATGGAGGGATCTCTTAGCTAGAGGTTGATGCTACAATGAAGTTTTTTAACATCAGGTGACGACACACAAATAGGCTAACCAAAAATAAAATGTAAATATACAAAAGAATTTTTAGGACTTTTTAACCTTTTTAACTGAATGATCGGATAATTGTCTATGAGTAATTGTCTAAAGTATTAATACTTTCAACACTATAATTATACAAATAATTTGAGTGTTATGTCCTGATGATGGTGTTGTTACACAGAAATTAAATATATAGATGCATTGCTATTAAAATCCTAGTCTATCACTCGAGTCAAGAAGAGAATTACAAAAACCACGTTAAACTCAGACTTTTTAACCACAACTAATACTAAGTTGTATATCATCTTCAGAATTAAAAATAAGTACAGTAAACCCTCGATTTACCGGGCCTCTATTACTAAGTCCCTCTATTTACCGGGCCTCCTTCCCCCGAAATTTTTCAATATTTTTGACACAAAAAATGATTATCTCCAAAATTTGGAAATGGGATATGAGCTTTCCATGTCAGGTACCGGCACACGTGTCATTTTGGTATCTCTTTGCCATGTGACAGTGTGATAGATCCTTAACATGCAAGCTGACAGCTCATACACATCTCCGTCGTGCACTGATATATGTAACGTAACCATGGCGACCTTGTGACTACTGATTGAAGATGTAATTCAGAATTTTAGAACATTGGATTCATTGTCACAGTTCTAAATCCCTCAAGGAGTACTTTTAACCAGAAATTTGATCAGGATGACGTTTACATATAATAGCTTTCAATAGTTGTTAGGCCATATTTTGGTCACATTCTATTTACTGGGCACCAACCCTTTCCCCCGAGAGGCAGTGGCGTAAAGTAGTAGGTCTAGCCAAAATGGCGCCCCTCGGCAATGAAAATGCGCCCCTAATTGGCGCCCCTGGCGTAAGGGCTTACTTGAAGCAATTTGTGAAAAAATGGCCGAAAAATCTAAATAAAAAGTGAAGTTGTTAAACCAAACACGCGATTTTGCTAGTCGCGCAGTTCATCTTGCAAAATTGTCCCATATTTTTTATGACGATTTGGCGCCCCCTGATGACGGCGCCCCCGGCGTAGCTGGGGTGGCCGGGGCATTGTTACGCCGCTGCCGAGAGGCCCGGTAAATCGAGAGTTTACTGTAGTATAATATTCTAGGATATAAAGCCTCAAACAACTTCTTATCAAACATAAACACAAGAGGATTAACACCAGCAGAAACACGACTGGGGACTGTACACTATCAACGTGGTGGTAGCTTGATCTTCAAGTGTCACATGTTGTGTCACTACTGTGTCGTGTCACAAGGTGATAAAAATGCCCCTACTTCTCTTACCTCTTATATCTCTTAAAGTAATACTGTCATCGGAAGTTTCGGACCGGAAACAACCCACCCTCAACTCCCTACTAGCAGTAGCATATGAAACATATTAATTAGGTATCAGTCACGATAGGTTTAGTTCGGTTATGTTAGGCATTTTTAGGTTCACTTTAGATCCAATTTAGATCCATTTTTGATAGTATAGTCACGTTAGGTATAGTTTGGTTATGTTAGATAGTATAGTCATGTTAGGTATCGTTTGGTTATGTTAGGCATTTTTAGATCCAGTGTGCCAAAAATGCTCCAAAAAGGCTGCGTGCTAGGAGCGCACAATATCTTAGCGCTGAAATGTCAGGCTTTATTAAGGCTAATGTTGTCCCTTGATTACATTCAAAAATACCGACGTAATCATAATAAATAACACCTCTCCAGACTGATATTGCGAAACTCAAATGTGATTTAGTTGATTATACAGGAATTGCTTACTTTTCAGGGGTTGCTTACTTTTCAGATTCCAATGCATTACTAACATATCGAGGATGATATTCAGGTGTCTGAGCTGGGACTGGCTTAGTGTGTGAATTGCATACTTGACCTTAAAATTGCCAGATTAGCAATTTCAGTCACAAGTTCATGTATTTATTGAAAATTTTGTGGTATAAATATGGTAATAGCACAGCAAAGTGCACAACTACTGTTTATAACTGTGTTGTGAGTATTAAAGCTTTAAAAACTTGTTTATCATGAGCTTGGTCAGCACACCTGGGTGTACTTAAATCAATAGACTTTTTATCTTATTGTATTGGGAGTTTAATCTATGTATATGCAATCTAAGCTTAATTTATGCTTAATTTTAATTTTGGGCTTTCTTTGAGCAGACCTGCTGGTATACTGCTAGTTTACTCACTACTAGTTGGGCTATCACGGACCCCCTCAACCCAATGCGAAGTGCCTTGGCAACTTGTGAGACTGTTATTTAAGAGCATGTGATTTTGCATCCCCCCCCCCAATTTTTAAAGGTTTTCAGAGTTTTATTTACCCACAATAACAATTCGCAGCAAGTTAATGTGTATGTGGCATTGCATTCCATCTAAGTGTATAAGATGATAACTCACAATGGCTGGAAAGTATTAAACACATTTTTGAATTGCTCGTAAAACTGGAAATTGGAATTATTTGTTTTTAGAAGTTTGTTTAGACAATTTGGCTGTTACTTCTACTATTGTTGTATTAAACATTCAATGTTCAGATAGTTAGCCATGGTATGAATGAAGCTTAAAACGGTTGACTCTTGATCATGTAAGTTATCAGAAAGTCGTGTCATGAGATTTGATCAATTTAATTGGTCTTATCGAAATTTACTGTGGAAATAAATCGATTTGGCTGATTCTTTCATTTTCGTAGTTAATGGTTTATTGAAATATCCATTAAATCCTACCTACTGAATTAATATTTACCAACCTTCAGGGAGCACAAGATGGAGGTCGAAGCTACACCTTTATCAGGAGCAACAAGCCAAACACCCGTACCAACAGGCGTGCCACAACGCCGCGTACCGGTCACAGTCGGCCGAACCACCAGTACCATGCATACTGTCAACCACACCGCAAACGAGGATCTTACCAGCTTCTTCGAATGTCCCGTCTGCTTTGATTACGTACTTCCGCCTATAATACAGGTTTGATATACGTCCTTTTTCTGATGTGGTAATTTGCCATTTTGTTTTAATGTCAGTTAGATTCACTGTTGCCTGAAGACAAATTTGTCTATATTAGGGTTTTAGCTACCCTAGCTACAGAATAGTGCATTCCATTAAGCTGTTGTGTCGCGGCTGTGATAAGGTTATTACCCCACGACCGCAACTTCATTTATTAGATGTACATTGCGGAATGTATTACAACCAAATGTACGTGTATGCGTACACTGCATACATTGTTGAGCATACAGACTTAACGTGTGTGTGGTTGTACACTGTATACATTGTCGTCTGTCGAACATAAAGGCTTTAATTCTGGTGTCAATGTATAATCTGTCAACTGTTTAGATGTAACAATTACATCACACACAGCTACCAGCCGTGTTGCCTATATAGCTATTGTGTAGCTCTACTACACTCTTCCTTATAATGTCGACATTTCTGTGAAGTTCCTCTTGATGTAAGGTGTTTATAAAACGTATTCAGAAATGTTAATGACATCACATTTTCTACTGAATATTATCGGGATACTATCATCATGTAGTATGTCACTAAAATATTGATTTACACAATTCCCCAGTGCTCCAGTGGCCACCTGATATGCCAGAACTGCAAGCCCAAGTTGAACAGCTGCCCCACATGTCGAGGACCGCTGGGAAACATCAGAAACTTGGCGATGGAGAAAGTTGCGACGACAATCTTCTTCCCGTGCAGGTACTCCCAGAACGGCTGTCATCAGAGACTCCTTCACACGGAGAAGACCGAACACGAGGAGACCTGCGAGTACAGGTGAGATTTTAGTTTAGATAGTTACCTTTAGTACAGGTGAGATTTCGAGATTTTAGTTTAGATAGTTACCTTTAGTACAGGTGAGATTTCGAGATTTTAGTTTAGATAGTTACTGCGAGTACAGGTGAGATTTTAGTTTAGATAGTTACCTTTAGTACAGGTTAGATAGTTAGCTTTAGTAAGGTGAGTTAACCAGATCTGTCAGGTTATACCACAATATATTGAAAATAAAAAGTTTTTATATCAAAATAGTAGAAATCTCTTTACTCAAAGTTGAAGAGTAGTTGGCGAAGTCTGAGGACCCGAATCGCCGCCATAAATGAAGAAGTTTCTCCAAGTTTATTCGTATGATACTAAATTGCATTACAATCGTAATTCTCAAAAACTCTTTGCCCCAATCTGATAACAGTTTTAAACTATTTCAACACTACAAATACATCAAATTTATTGAGTATCAGTGTTCCGATGAAGCTGTTGTTACAGAGAAATTAATTAACCAGTAATCCCTGTCTTCTTTGTCCACCTGCTAAGCCGAGAAGAACTATTAAACTTAAACTGATTTATCATGCGGCTAATAAGTAACAGACCAATCATTAAACTTAATCTGATATAACACATAAAGTTTATTGCAAAGGTAGAGTAGAGGTTGTAGACAGCTGCTCTATAACTTATATTTACACGTTGGATGGTCCACATTAATACAGATAATTAGTTGTACACAGTGCACACGGTACTCATCATATGTAAACTGTTTAAATGAGAAGTACACGTGTCTAATGTGCACAATCTGTGTAGACTGTGTAGAATGTACATGTATATACGTATATGTGTGTAGTGTAGGTAAAATGTTCAGTGTACAGTGTACATGTTTGCATATATAAGTGTTTGTAGTGTAGTGTAGAATGTAAAGTGTACACAAATATGCGTGTAGTGATTGGCTCACCGCCAACAGCCTACCTCATATAACATGTGATTCATTTTCCGATGTGATGTATTATATGTTAGGTGTATAATTTACATGTGATGTATTATATGTTAGGTGTATAATTTACATGTGATGTATTATATGTTAGGTGTATAATTTACATGTGATGTATTATATGTTAGGTGTATAATTTACATGTGATGTATTATA
>JH153345.1:405648-417334 GCA_000226015.1 Mnemiopsis leidyi
GTGTGTGTGTGTGTGTAGTGTGTGTGTGTGTGTGTGTGTGTGTGTGTGTGTGTGTGTGTGTGTGTGTCTGTACGTGTGTCTGTGTGTGTGTGTACGTGTGTGCGTGTGTACGTGTGTCTGTGTGTCTGTGTGAACTTGTCCTTGTGTACGTGTGTTTGTGCGTGTCTGTATGTGGGATACATGCTAATGTATGATGTACTCGCCGAACTAACATGCAATCTTCTTATACAATCCACCCAACCCACTCTCTCCTCTCCATACAAAACTGACATGCACTGAATCTTTATCAATAGTCATTGTTTCGACTCACTGGGCCATTGACATCCTTCTTTTTTAGCTGGTACTGTAAACTGACATCCTGCTTAAGACCGGCTAGGTGGACTGGCGGTTATCTGAGACTGACATGACAGTCAAACTACATCCGACTTTCTGAAGTTCTGATTACTGTGATGTTTACTAAGAATGTTTAAATACAGCGAACGAACACAGTCTAGTTGTAGTGATGTATTACATTGAACTAGTGATAACGAACAGTGGCCAAACAAGGCAAAGTGTATCTCTGTAAGACTAGAATATAGTAATATATAATAAGAGGGAGTCTCACTTTGCTTGTCTGAAAATTGGGAATATTCAAGATTATGTGAATCATTTCTATTTCTATCATTAACTTAACACTGCACACTTTCAGGAAAAACACGAGGGACACCAGCAGTTCTTCGCAGTGGTACAACTGATAGGAACACGCAAACAAGCCGAACAGTTCCAATATCGCCTCGAACTTAACGGACACGGCCGGCGCATGTTGTGGGAGGCCACGCCGCGTAGCATCCACGAGGGGGTAACGGCTGCGATACAGAACAATGACTGTCTTGTCTTCGAAACGAGCATGGCACACATGTTCAGTGAGAATGGTAACCTGGGCATCAACGTGACGATCTCAAAGCGACGTCCTTGAAGAAGGCCCTGCTCCTTTTCACGCTCGTGTATAATAGTGTTAAGCTGTGTATTTGGTTCGTGTGTGCAGAGCTGCCCGCACAGGTCGGCCCCTGATGGACTTACTACTACATTTTTAAGAGGAAAGAGTGCAGTCTAATTATAGAGTTTTAGAAATATATCGGCGCTAATTTTACCTTTCCTACTGCTGTGATATTCTGATCTTCGTGCTATGAAGGGCGCTTAAAAGGATGCTACGGCGGGTGCTAGGTTGGCGCTACAAAGAAAACGGTTGCTGGAACGTTGCTAAGATTGTCAAGGTTGCTAAGAGGGTGCTAGAATAGTGCTGGGACAGGAGGGATTATGGATGTTGGGCTGGTATTTAAATGCACATAATTCCACAGTATTAATGTAAGCTGTGGTCAGCACGAGAATAATGTTATTTCTCTGTTTTCAAGCCAAAGTTCTTCCCTAAGAAAATATGAAATTGTGGCCACGCGACCCTGATGATTTTTATACAGATTTGGCTGATGACGTTGAATTTTATATAAAGAAAGATTACCTAGTCAACATTAGCTCTTCAAGATGATTAAGGTTGACTGAAGAGATGATATGAAGTTATGTGTGAGTAACACGCAGATGATTTTAGAACTGATGGGAATGAGGTATATTATTTTCTAACAAATATTCACACGTTTTAATGTGATTCAAAATTATTTAGTTACTGAACTAATGTGAGTTTTGTTTGATATTGTTTGCGAAAATTGCGCAATTCTAAGTATATTTGGATATGGTAGAACTTAAGCCTGCATTTTAAGTATGAATTTATCTACATCATGAAGTAGGCACGGGAAATGATTATGCTTTGATTGAAGTTTTAGTGCACGTGTAATCTCGCTTGTGAAACTACGTTACTATGTCAAGAATCAATAACCGCCGTCGTTTCTGATAGGGAGGCAGCTCACAGTAAACAGTTGATGATTTTAAACCGAGAAGTTGATTAGTCTCGGCATTTTGTAAGAGTTACTGTTGATATGTCGCTTAACTGTACACTTTTTGCTACCACGTTAACTTGATGTAAGTGCGCTTTCTAATGGGACTTTGATAAGCGGCTTAGCTGTCCACACGCAAAGTGGCTTAGTTGTGCAGACTGCCCATTCGAAGTGGCTATGCTGTGTGCATTCGAAGTGGCTATGCAGTGTGCAATCTAAGCCAATACGATGTGTGCACTCGAAACTGTTAAGCTGAACAGTGTTTACGATGAATAATTAGCGGTTCAACATAGATCACACAATCGCTGTGTTCAAGTGGTCAAGCTTAAACGTTATCTTTAGCTTATCGCAGTTTATCGGGTCTCTTATCAGCTTCTTTCTTTCATCAAATTTGGTGTTTGATAGTGTAGTTTAATGGTATAAAGTAATGCCTTTTTCTAGTGAATTGTCACGAAATTTTGTGTGGCACCACATTTAAATGACAACCAAAGTTTTAGATATGAATTTTGAGGAGGCAACATAGTAAATTTTGGCATCAGTAAAATATTCCTCCTTATACGAGTCCTTACACCTATTGAAGATGCGGTCTTTTAAAAGTTTTGGGTGAATGGTATTCTACTTAAGACATTAATAAATATGACAGGGCTAGTGGTTTATGGATCTTCAGCTAAATCAGTGGGTTAAATTGTGTTAACCCCACCGCTTCGTCTCACTATTTTTGTTAAACCTTGCGAACTGCGCTAAAGATTCTTATTATACATGCATTTCTCTGGTATGATAATATATTATAATTCTAGCGTGTATTGAATTTTAACGTTTTTGAAATGAGTGAAAATCGATGTTTGATCCAGCAAGATTATTCTATATGTTTAAGAAAATGATATGAAATTGGTATAAATGGGCTGTGTAGTTTTGCGTGTAATGTTGAATATAAAAGAAGTTAAGAAATTTCATTTTACGTTACATCCTGTTGAAAACGTGTTTTATGTTACAATTACGCGCGGAAAACTTTGTTTGTTGAGTTGATTCTGACCTTTTACCACATAGATAGAGATTCATAAATCCTGATTATTATAATTATCTTTAAGGTACCTGTATTATAACTAGATCAAAATGTCGATTTATTATGCCTTTGGGCCTTGCCTCTTTCATACTTTTACTTTCTTAAATCGTCAGTTTATATTTCTATAGTCTATACCACGCCCCGTGTTCTTATGTTTGGTCTTGATTGAAGATATTACTGAATAATGGACATCAGAAATTTTGGGGAGGAGTCGGAAATTTTTCCATCACGTGCCAGCGATTGACAAATAAAAAACCAGGTTCGACCGATCAAATTTGAGATTGCTGTCACATGATAGGAACGATTTAGGACTCCTCCCCAAGAAATCTGACGTCCATTTAATCCATTTCGATAACGTGGTACCCACGACAGTAATACCAACTATTGATGACCGGACAACTTTCATGATTTAAATCCACCCAATCAACCAGACGTCATGGTTGAGTGACCGTGTATGTTGAGTGTAAAAGTCAATACGTGTTAAGCTTCATGAGTGCCATTTTTGGGAATGATTCAAAGTCTGCTTAGAATGGAACCGTGCTGTATCATCATAAGGGTTGTATGCAAAGTAATCTTTTCAAAGGAAATTACATAATGGGGTATGACGTCGCTGAACATTGGCCCAGGAGAGTCCCTATCTTGGTTTATTGAAGATAATCGGAAATTATGTCGCCGTAATTAACATCAAAAGTTTGATTGGACACTGAATTGTTGAACAGTCACAACTTAGTACTTACACTTGTTCAGACATCTTTGACGTGGTAAATAAAGGCATGCGTTTGTTGCGACCAATCAACCTTAATAACACCTTATATTTTAGATTGTAAGATACGGAATGCGCGATTATTCTTTTGTCGTACTGAAATGAAAAGTAAAATTTCGCTACACGCACGTTTCGAGAGGCCGCGCTGTTTATCAGAATATCGGCTTCCATGCGCGGCTTTGTTTTTGTTGTTCTCAGACATGACAGTTATTGAAGGAAACGGACCGGCTCACATTTAACTTTTCACGCCAGAAAAGGGGCGGCTTTTTGCGATCCGCCGGGGGGCGCCGATTTAAATAAGCAACGAACGTTACGCCACTGGAAACGGTGTCGTTCAACCAAAATTCTGGACACCCATTGCTCGTCGAATTACTTCAAGACGAAGAGGACTCATATTACAGAATTTAAATACCGATGCAATGCTGCACGTTTTCGAACACTCGTGTTGAAAACGATTGGCTCCAGTTGATACTGACTTGAAGACAAAACTTGTGTGCCGAGGACAGATATCTATTCGAATGGGAGGGTCAACGGATCTTACAAATCAACTTAAATTCCAATAAAAACGCTGCGATTAATTCGTCAATTTCTACCTTATAGTTACAAAGTGAATAATCAAAAGAGATTTGAAATCGGTATCTTTGATTCAAATCCGACATTCCCGCAGGCCTTTCAGTAATTGTAAGGTTTATACAATGCAGGCAAAAAAACTAATCTTATTAGCTTTTACACTTCGAAATAAAAATTCTAGATGAAAAAGTTTATTTGAGCTGGGAAATTGCGAACCGTCATCGCAGATCAAAAGACAGGCACCAAAATTATTAGGTCAAAATGTTAAGGTTAAATTTGAAACATTTACAATTTAAAATAATGAACACCTGTTTCTCTAGGCAACAACAATTATTTGTGAAAACAAATTTAATCAATAGAAACTATGACAGTTATGAGTTAAGCTCTCCAATTTTTTACCAAATCATAACAGAAGTAATTTGTATGCTTTAGTTGAGTCATGATCTCAATATTACCATAACCAAAAAATCAAAATCACCTCAACCGATCACCGAAGGGTTGGGCTTTGGTGAAGTTTACAATTTTAAAAATGTTTGTTTGATTTTCTATCTTTCCGTATACAAATGCCATCTTATCGGAAAGAGTTCAACATAAAACTTTCTCTTGATAGAACTGCGAAGCACATTTCTGAGACTAGTACAAATAATTGGATTGCCTTAAAACAAAATTAAAAACCACTCTGTGGCAAAGTGTAGATGCAATCTCACCTCAATTGATATAGATCATAGAACGAGTGGCGGCCACGGGCGGGGTACGTCATCCCATATCAACAAATTGATAAAAACAAACCGGTTATCTAAAAATGTTCTGATATTCTCAACAAGGGGCAGGTTTAGCACTTTTTCATTGGTCGGGTCGGCCTGAACTCAGCTTCTCAGGTTCATGACTTCATTCGGATTTCCGAGACTTTCCAACCGTTTTATGCAGGTGAGGAAGGCGACTTTTTAACATGGACAGGAACGCTAACCGTAGAGTTCTTCCATTGTCGTACACTTCTGATTGTTCCTGGTAAAACATTGAAAATAGATGATTTAATCGAATGTATAAGCAGTGTTTTTACTGTGAATAACGGTAAGAGGGTTGAGGATGGTTAGTGGTTACTTGGTATAGAAAGGTAAAATGTCTATTCATATACAAACTAGAGTCAAACACGAAAATTTAATAGGAATGATGCTAAATCTCACAAGGTTGTAGCTGAAACAGTTTTCAAAGAGGGTGAGCATGTCGTCCAGGAATTCTTCGCAACTCTCGTACTGAAGGTAAAGAGTCTTCTCCTTGATCTGACTTAGACAGATGGGCCTCTGGATCAAGTCGTAATAGTCCGGAACCTGGTGATAAAGTGTGGAGATTATTCCAGATAAGTAGGAGTTCCTAGAATAAGTGGACAGTGGAGTTTCAGGCTAATAACATAGGAATTAGGAGATAGGATAAAAATTGCGTTTCACTTCACACTCCATCTGCACTCCACAGTCCACACTCCATCTGCATTATATAGCCCTAGTCACTAGCAACATACACTTTATAACTCACTTCACATTTCATCGAGTCACGCTCAATAGCAAGTTAAAATTTAAAAAGTAGTAGTTAAGTTTGAGTTTTAGTTGTTGGAATCAGCTTCTAGTACTCATCATCGCTTCTAGTATTCGTTAGCATAATAGTATGCAGTGACGAGAATCAGTTTGTTGAAGTTACAAGTTCTGATCGTGATGAAATTCCGACAAAGTGGGACCGCCCAAGAACCCAATCTGAAACTTGCACTCGACGCTCGTGTGGTGTTGAATTTACACGTACCTTCTTTTTGTCAACCAGATCAATGAAGTCTGCGCTTTCCGGGATTTTTAAAAGATCTGACACGATTTCTTCGCATATCTGAAATTTAATGTGCCATGTTGAAATCTCATGAAATAAATGTCATGGTTCTTGAGTAAAATGAGTGTGTTTTGGGATAGCCTAAAGATCACAAGATTAATAATTATGATAACGATTAAAGAATAATAAAATGATAAAGAAACTAGAAAGGTCAAAACCTCCAATTTATCGTCTATGCCTCGCTTCAGACTCCGCCGATTTGACCGGTCCTCTCTTGATTCACCTACTTCCTTATCTGACTTCCGAGATCTGGATTCCCGACCAGACTTTTTAGAGCCAGTTCTGGTATTAAGTGGTATTAAAAATAGCTATCTTTGAATTGAAATTTTTATTTATTTGTCGAGCAATCCGTATACTTATAAAATTGGAGATTCTGCATCAAGCTGGCCTACTTTTTATTGGACTTTGACCGAGAGGATCTTCTGGATTCTTGCTCTTCTTCCTCCTCTTCCTCTTCTTCGTTTCGATCGTCTTCTTCTGTTTCCGTTGTTTCTTCCTCATCCTCACTTTTTATTTCATGTATTCGAGGGCGTCCCCTTGGCCGTTTCTGATAACACAAAATTGTTTGAAAAACTAGAAACTATAATGACAGGACTAACACTTAGTCTGTAGACGCGATGGACTCTTGGTCAGACAAAGCAGTTTCTTTTGAAACAATAGGTAGCACTTGATCGGGACGTGTTTTTAAGCTAATTTACGAGAATTGATCTACTTATTAGTGCCAGGTAGAAACATGGACAATAAATGAGAAAAATACTTATGCTAACTAAAATAATCTGATCTAAAGAAATATATTACACACCCCAATCTTTCTCTTTTTTCCGGGTCTTCCCCTGCCAGAGTAAGAGCTACTTCTCTTCTCTTCCTCTTCAGTTTCGGTCGTTTCTTCTTCTTCTTCGTCTTCACTCTTTAGCTCTTGTATCCGAGAACGTCCCTTTTTCTGTTTAAATATTTGCTTTTAAGTTTTCAGCAAAAAAATTACAGATCATTGCCATGATCTGAGTTTTACCGCAAACTAAAATGTCTTTGCAATGAAAATGCCACACTCAAAACTTCACAAATTTCTTATCATACTGAGTCACCTCAACTTTCCGTTTCTTTCCCGGTCTTCCTCTACTAGAATTTGAACTGCTTCTTTTTTGGGTTTTGATTCGGTCATCGGTTTACACAATGAGCACTTCCAGCTTACACTGCAACGACGGAATGAATAGTAATCAGGATATAGTAGTCGGAATATAGTAGTCATAATATAGTTGTAACGCTATAGTTTCCAGTATATAGTAATCAGGATTATAGTAGCGAGGATTGTAGTTTGTTTAAAATCGGACAATGGACATGGGTCATACTTTTCAGATGAACAACTAAATTTTAACATCAAATTACGGACGTCGATCAACGATTCAAAATACTACAAAATGAGATTTTCTAACTCTTTTCATCATCCAAGCAGCCATCAGCTCTCTTCAAACAACTAAGTCGTTGTATACTAAAAATACTCAATTACCCGGGAATATTCTTGATGGGAGGATCGTGACACTTCATGTGGTATGTTTCTTCGCATTCCGAACATACCAGCAATTTCCCTCCTTTGTTACAGACGGAACAGTTGGATACCTGGTTATGAACAATGTGAAAGATGTATGAATATGGAAATATGTGTTGCACTGTTGCAATAAAGTATTCATTGGTAAAAAGATATCGTACAATTTAAAACAGATTCAAGAAGAATAGCGACCTCTTCATCAGAATCTTCTTCCTCATCTTCTTCCTCATCACTGCTGCCGTCTTTCTGACACTTGTAGCAGGCCCAATCCCCCCTAAAATTTTAATAAATAAGTCTACAATAACTTTATGATTCGGTTTATGACTTTATGGTTATGGTTAGCTTTTGAAACCCTCTTATAATATTCAGTATAGTAGGTGATAATACCGTACCCTAATGGCTCATTGACAGATAAAATCTCTTTCATTTTGCCCATACAAGACATTAAAACTGCAAGCAGCTCAAGGAATTTTAAAAATCACCAACAGTACCTCGGTATTCGTTTGAGCGGTGGATCATGACAAATAAGATGATAAGCACTGGGACATTTGTCACAGAGAATCAGTTCTCCAACTTTCTCACAAACGCAGCAATAGTCGTCATTTTCTTCATCTTCCTGATAAACATGTAACAGATTAACAAGTAAGTAACAGATAAAAACATGTAACAGATTAACAAGTAAGTAACAGATAAAAACATGTAACAGATTAACAAGTAAGTAACAGATAAAAACGTGTAACAGATAAACAAGTAAGTAACAGATAAAAACATGTAACAGATTAACAAGTAAGTAACAGATAAAAACGTGTAACAGATAACAGATTAACAAGTAAGTAACAGAGGGCAAACATGAGCAGATGATCGGAGAGCGGTCACGTGACAGAACAGGTGACGACTGACAAACCTGTTCTTCTTCAGAACATTCCCCGCTGTCACTACTTTCTTCCTCATTCTTCTCCACAGCCGGAGTACAATCTGGACACAACCAGTCTCCATCAGGAACCTGGAAAGATTATCCTCAGTATGTTATCAGGATTTTTATATCGTAGTCTATGTACTATAGTAACATAGTGGTCGTTCACATATGAAGTCAGCAAATTTTCGGTAATTTTTACCCCCCTCCCCCACCCCCTCAGTCATCATTCGATTCGTCATCATGACAAGACCCTCCCCCTAAATGTCAGAGGCAAATTATCATAATGACATCATCACAGTCGGAACCCCCCGCTCCCTTCTTCATGTCAAAAAAACTAAATGTTTGGTCTTTTAATTTGCAGTCATTTTTGAAATTTTGAATACTTAGTCAGTGAAAACACAGTATTTCACCTTCAGGGCCAGTGCCTTACCAGCCCCCCTGATAACATGATGATTTACCTTTTATTTAGATAAATCAAATGACCTTTTTCACGAATCATGACAAAAATGGATGCGATTGATTTAGTTTCATGCAAAATTTTAATTGTACAAGGGATCTTGAGGTGTACATTATCTCATGTTATGATCTTTCAAACCATAAAGGGTTATCTTATAGAAGCATTGCAATATTTAGCCAGGTTATAAGCCATCGTCCGTTACTGCAACCCCAGAAAAATAAAGATGCCTTTAACCTGCAACTACCATGACCATAACAATTTAATCGTTCAACTTTATAGTTAGTTTCAGGAAAATACACCTGTTCTTGATTTTTGAAAAAAATTGTTTTCAAGTTGCCTCACAGATGACAGATGTATAGATCGTACTTAGAAATCGATTATCAGCCAACAATTATCATTAAGTTGTTAGTTGATACTCTAATTTTCAGACTTTTATATAGCAGACCCAATCTTAAGATCACCATAATTTATTTCTGCAGTTACTTAGAAATGAGAATTCTATTTCTTGTGAGCTTACTGTTAACTCAGCCGCATTCGATCATGTCCGAAGAAAAGGAGGACCAAAGAGACATACAATTTCTTCTTAGTTTTACAAAATCCTATCTTTGCACCGGAAATAATGATTGGTGGAAGAAAATTCCGGATCCAGTGCTCCGAGTAACGATGCATATCGCAGTACTTGGAACTTGTAGAACGGAAAAGAATATAACAAGGGCAGTGAAGATATTGAGATCTGATACACGAGAAGCAATGAGAGATACAAAGTTTAGACATAAACGGAATGAGGTTGGTGAATGTTTGTGGGGCACTCTCAGACAATGGTTGTATTTACCTTTCCTTTGTCCACTGAAACACAAAGAACTAGCCAGTATATATGATAAATGGCTAAATAAGATACATCAAGAACTCTGTAATGTTAACGAGGAAGCTGACCGAAAAGAGAGCAAAGTCTGCAAACTTACAGGATGGACTCTTGAGATTCTACAAAAGATAAGAGGAGTGATCGGTGACGTGTGTTACATAGGCGGGATCAACAACGGAACGAATCCGGATTCTACAACTTCTCAGCATAAAGTACAAAAAGTTCAGAAAAGGCAGTACAGTACTTACACACTTAACAATGCAATAAGGAAAGGAATGTGCGTTACAGTAGAAGGATCGCCTAAAGTTGATCAATTTTATTTAAATTCAGCATTGGTGGCTGATGGAGAGCTTCCTTTATTATACGGCATCTTTTGTTGCATGTCTCGGTTCATGGTGGATTGATTTGAATAACAAAGATTATTGATTATTTTAGATACGAGGTTCATCATGACAATCGTTATTACTTAATTACATATCAAGATAATTATCATTTAGTCAATATATACATTTAAATTACAGAAAGTCAAATAATTTAAAAACTGACGGCTTCTTTAAACTTCTAAACTGAATGATAGGATAATTTTTTGTTAGTCGCATTAGAAGCGACCTAAAATGACATAAAACGCGCTGATTTGTCCACTACTGTCTATAACTTGGCTTTATAGACAGGATCAGACCAGGCCTTCTTTAAAAACACTATTGCAAAATCATGGAGGCGGTGCTCGAAAACTTAAAGGAAATAAGGAAGATAGCAATTCAATATATCAAATGTGAGAAGAAGGATTCAGACCATGGTAAAAATTTTTAATACTATCTAGGTCAAATGGTTAAAATTTTCACCGTGACCATGGCAAAAATCCGAATTTAACATGGTCAGTAAGGAGAAAATTAAACAATAAGTTAACCATATATGTCAATTTTTATTACTACCATAGGAAAAATTCCTGGGTGTCAGTGGCCATGGTAAAGTTATTTGACCATGGGCCAAATTTCAGGGTGTCATGTTCATGGTCAGTGCCTCAACCCCCTCCCCAAATTTACAGCGACATGCTACCTGAGCTGCACCCTAACAGAAACCTATAATTAAATACTAATATTAAATACTAACTTTCTTGAGAGGAGGTCTGAGACAACCACAGTGGTAACCAGTGTCACAGACATCACAGATCAGAAGCTTCCTTTCGTCTCCCTTTTTCTTACAGGATCTACATTTCTGAAAAGGTATGTCTTGAAAAAAATGTATTTTGTCTTAAAATGTTACATCTACTTTAGAATGCAATACTCAAAATCAAGCTACTATCTTTTTTTAAGATTGTTCAAAAAATACTTCACAAACTTGCACCCAATACTACAAAACTTGCACCCAATACTATATACCAACAATATGGACCATGGTGACAGTGAAAATCCTGGACTCGACATAAGTACATCAAAATGTAAAAACTCGTGAGAGTAAGAAGTCCTATTATAACTCACAATATTGTCTAAACTACGTTCCCACTTGATACAGTTATCAAGGACACTCAGCAACATGTGGAGATCGGAGTAGGTTGAAGCTGCGGCCACCATGTGCCGCCATTTCTGTGTGAGGGAAGTTACAGTCAATAACAAAAACATTTCTGTGTGAGGGAAGTTACAGTCAAATAACAAAAACTATTTCTGTGTAGAGGGAAGTTACAGTCAAATAAACAAAAATTTCTGTCGTGAGGGAAGTTA
>JH153345.1:435228-449932 GCA_000226015.1 Mnemiopsis leidyi
CGCTAACAGCTAAGTTAAGCTCGCACAGGGATATACGTGTTTAGCAAAGCTTCGTCAGGCGTCAGTCGTTGTTGCACTTGCAGTTGCATTGTACAGCAGCGCGCACCCTCCCGTCATTTTATTCTCCGCTTCGAATGAGGGTCGGACAAAGTCAGACAATGCTTTGCAGCGCCCGGGAAGTAAGAGTAAGACGGATATCTGCATTTAAAAAATTTTTAATTATATTTATTGTCTTGTGTCTGACTTTTATTTGTCCATGTCCGACCCTCATTCAAAGCGCAAGCAAGCGAGATCGAGAACAGAGGCAGCCACCAAAATTATCACAAAGACGGTAAAAAAGTGAAGCGTTAAATGTTGAACTAGAAGTAGAAGTCCATGGCATTTATATCAATTTTTGATTTAAAACCGGTTTGAATTTATTTGCAGTGAATTTGAGGGTGGATTTATCGGGCGCTGCTTGGCTCTCTCCACCCTCTACGTTTCCCTCCTATCGCTGTCGTACTCGTAGACAATAAGGACTTAGGTACCCAGGCAAGTCTGGCTGAGTTTACCTTAACCATTAAAAATAATACAATTACAAAGGAAGACTCCATATTTTGGTTGTAAACTTAAAGTAGATATCTCAGTTTATTAAAAGAAACTATGTGTGATGCCAAGAAGCTGCTTATCTTTCATGTTTCAGTAAGAGTAAGAAATTCCAGAGAAAAATAGAAAGGGACATATCTCTTAGACTGACTCACTCAATACCTAAAGCACTCAAAACATTCCGCCAATATTAAATCACCAGCCAGTGAGGAAAATGTAAAAATTCCTATTTCAAATCTAATGCTAGATGATTAGATAATGGTAATCGACGTATTTTAGGACGCCCCATAAATCATTCTGTTTTTCGAAGGATGAAATCCGGCCATTATTTCTAAAAAGTCAAATAGAAAAACTGTTCCTACGAGGTCAAGTGCGCTCCAAACCTTAATAACCCGTTTGGGACTGCGTATGGAGAGCTCCGGGGGACTTCTACCACTTTCAAGATATAGATCACAGTAAAAGTTTAGGAGTGAGAGCTAAAAATACAGGTTTAACGTAACAGGCAAGGTTCTGGCGAGTGATTCAATAACAGCCAATACATTCGGCAGTCTGAATCTATAAATATTACTATCATTCAAAACACATAACCTTAATATCAATCTACTTGATCCTAAAGTTCAAGATCATAAACACGCTATAATATTCAATGGCTTAATATTTGTTAAAGTTAGTCAATTTAATTGGGTAACAAACTTGCTAACCCATTATGAACCCTGATAATAAGAACCAGAACTAGACCTGAAGCTCTGTGGCAATTGAATTAATGTAACTCAATTCAAATAAAATCAATGACAATTCTTATTGCGATAAGGACAAATCTGCGTTCGTAGATAAATTACAATGTTTATGCCCCATGCCTCTCTTTCAATTTAACTCAACTTTAACTCCTGTTTATTGCATGTCATTAAGATTGCATAATTATGATTATGATAATGTGTGTACAAAATAACCATACAATACGGCACTTTATTCAAATCGAAAATCGCAACAAGAAATAGTATGCTGTAAAACTTGTACTAATTCCAACACAACATATGCTACAATTCTCAGAAATTTACAAACTTTAAGTTTAACTCCATGCCAAGTCTTCGTAAGTTGCTGTATAATATTATGTTCAAAACTAACACTAAAATACTTTAAAGTTTGATACATATTATAAATATCACCATGACCATCAAAAATGGTGGTCGATTAAGCGGTACAACGAACAAAATAACCATACCAAATAGATCAATTAGATAAACTCCTATAGTGACGTCAAAGTAAGTCAGGTTCATACCAAATCGACTTCACGCCGCTGTGACTGTGAATAGGGCTGGGAAATCGTGATCGATTGAAAATGAATCTAGTTTGCAAAACATTTGCACCAGGGGAAATGTGAAGTTTAAAAATGGTAGGGTCGAAAATATACATTAAACTCTATCTGGCCAAAAAGGAAAGAATACTCAAAATCATAACAGTTGAATAAAGCCTAATGATTCATTTCTTTTACATGGTTAATCAGAAAATCAAGGACCAGATAAAATAAGTATCTTACAATTGAATAACCCAATTACCAAAATGCGGATAAAGATATCTTGATGGGCCACTGTTAGGTTCCTATACACCTGATAGTCAGATAAATCAATACAATAACATGGTAAACCTAATACTTACAACACTCCTATAACAAATAATACCAAGGCTATATATAATATCGAGGATTAAGATCATATAACAGACGTTATGTTTATATCAACAACTAAAGGTATCTTAAGGATGGAGGTAAATTAGAGATATCCACATTGTAATCCTCTAAGGCATTTGCCTCCGGGGTTCCTTCTGCTACCTTGAACTTTTGTAAGCATGTTTCAAGTTCTTCGGTCTTGTACTGAAATTGTGAATCAGTAAGAGATGTTCATCGTTAGGATATGATCCCATAATTGAGATAGAGTAAATAAGTTTATCTTTATCTTACACCCAGGTAGTAGTAGCACACTACGGATTAATCAAACTCAATTAAGAGAAGTAATTAAAGTAAAGCACACAATTGCACAACCTACCTCCTCCAAGATTACAAATCCCTCTAGAGTCTTACTGGAACTCCTGGCACAGTTCTCACAGTGTACCTTCCTGTTCTCGACGAAGAGAATGTTGAAAACTTCCACCTCACAAATCTCACAGTAGTGGGTCCAGTCCTCTTTCTCCCGGCCGTGGAACTGGATCTCGATACCTGGAAGTTTGGGTGTTGGGAGGAGCGATAGAGATGGTATCTTGGGTTTTCTACAACAAGCTTTGTACTTGAATTATTTGAGAAATAGTCAGAGTGCAGGAATTTTCGTAAAACCGGCGACACTGAGACTTGAAAGAAAAGATAAACGGGAACATTAACCCTATCTTAGGGTCAGGATAAAGAAATATTTAGTCTTGTACATGTTATTGTACTCGTTGACATCTGTCACATTGTTTTTCGCAGCAGCCTCAAGCGTTAAAAGTCCATCATTGTAACAGTAGTTTCTTAATTAGGATGTTCCTTAATCGAAGTTAGGGTCAAATATAGGTATGGATATTAAAAAGTCCATCAATAGAAGCAATTGTGCCAATAATCATGTAGCTTTATAGCGAACGTAGACAAAGATCCTTAGTAACTGTGCAATTTGGAGGAAGTTCGTAATAGGCAGACTAATTGGGAGCGTTCCTGGCTATTTTCGATGTAACTTTGAGGATTGTTAAAGGTCAGTAGTCAACATAACGTCAGATCATACCATTGTCCACTTATTTGTTGTTGCATCATGAGTTTGGGAGACTACGATTATCTGCCGAAGGTAAGCGAGGAATCTACAAGGTTTGTTCCTCAAAAAACAGGTACAGTCAGTTCGGGAACACCAAAATCGTTGAGGCTCACGATTGACAAAGAAAAGTCTGAAGACCATGATACACTTAACGGGTCGGGCTACATCGACGAGACCGAACAACTGCTTACATCGGATCCACTAAATGGTCTGGTTTCAGATACCATAGTATCAGCACTAAAGAAAACTCCCTCGCACGACTGGGACGCTCTTAAAAGTCCAAAAAACCTGACTCTGAGTTCTACCCTATCTCGGAGTCCAGGACACAGCACCTATGTGAGGACGCCCCAACCGGGTAGCGGGACTAAGCCGGATAGTTTTCTAAAACCAGCGGATAAAACCAATTTTCTACGTGACCAGTTCGTGAGTGCCGCCCTGAGATCAGCCCAGAATGTACCTGAAGAAAGATTGCGAAGGGAGAAAGATTTAAAGGAACTAAAGAGAAACATTGGTGCAGTGGTGCCTCTTAAGGGGTTTGAATCAGATGAAACCAGTATAGGATGCTTTGGAAAAACTTTGGTCTTTCTGTGCTACACTCTTATCATCTGCTTCTTTCCTATCGCCATAATCTTCTGTCTAAGAGTAAGTGAAGCTGCTTTTCATATCTTAAGTACAATGCTTATGCTTCTTTTGAAATCACAACTTTTTTAGCATATGTGTCTACAGGACTAAAGTTTGAACTCCAATAGTATCTTGCATGATTGATCAAAATACAAGAAAAACCTTACACCTATAACAAGTAACAACATTTCAGGTAATTCAAGAGTATGAACGAGCAGTGATCTTCAGACTAGGCCGAATAACCAAGGGAGGAGCCTGGGGTCCAGGTCTCTGTTTTCATCTCCCTTGTTTGGACCAGATAACAGTAGTAGATATGAGAACTTTGTCGTTCGCGGTTCCACCCCAAGAGGCCCTAACACGTGATTCAGTCACCGTGTCTGTGGATGCAGCGGTATACTTTCGGATAAGCTCGCCCATAGCGAGTGTGTGCAATGTGGAGGATGTCGAGCAAAGCAGCAGGTTGCTCGCGCAGACTACTCTGCGCAACATTATCGGTACAAGATCCCTCAATGAGTTGCTGGTAGAGCGGGAGGAGATATCGAACAACATGCAGCAGTGTCTAGATACAGCTACAGAACCGTGGGGTGTGGTTGTGGAGAGGGTTGAGATTAAGGATGTGCGATTACCAACGACGATGCAGCGTGCCATGGCAGCTGAGGCGGAAGCTTATAGAGAGGCGCGAGCAAAGGAAATCGCAGCTGATGGAGAGAAGAATGCAGCTGGAGCACTAAAGGAAGCGGCCGATAAAATGATGCAATCGCCGTGCTCCATACAGTTGAGATATCTACAAACGCTAAACAACATAGCCACTGGCAGTGGTCACAGTTCAACTATTCTGTTTCCCATACCTATGGAACTGTTGAATCTCAAACAGCAGGACTTTCAAAGTCAGCCGATTTATCAAAACATTAAGCAGTGAAGGAATGGGTGACAAAATCTGACGAACCGATCAATCTGAATTATCGAAGTAGAGATAAACCTTCTTTTTGAAGCTTTTCCTTGATGGTTTTGCAAGTATTAAGAGTGCCCTCAAGACAGTGTCTGATTTGTGCGACTAGCTGACTGTCGTAAATCTTTGCGTATCTGAGAAGAATTATTGCGATTAAGATTTGGGACATTCAAGACTTTCAAGATTAAAAGTTTGTACTGTAATCAACGGATCGCTAAGTTATCTGACATTTACCGCGTCCGAGTAATATGACATGCAGAAATAGCCAATTGAGAGGGAATTTTAGACAACTTAGAATATCATGATTGGCTTCTGCAAAATGTGCATTACATACCTGGCTAGGTTCCAGCTAAGGTGGTTCATAGGGACTATGCTCTTTACTGCTTTTAGCTTGTTCCACTCGTATCTCTCGTAGGCTTTCACATACTGCGCGTGAGTCATTGGCCCTGGTGCAATTTAACTTTATGATGGCCGTGAGATTGATAAGGTCTTTTCTGGATTAGACAGTCGAACTTGTTTAAGTTGTTGCTAAAATTTCCTAACGAAAATGAAGAGAACTTATAGACAACCGATGGTAGTACTTCAAATCGACTATTATCTATTATTTCCGACGATTTATAATTTAAGTTTTATCATTCAAAACATTCTCACCAGTGTTCCATGCAATATTGTTACACCACCCTTTAGCTTGAACCCAGTGTATAGCTCCAGCATTGATCCAGACAAGGTCTTCTGGGCGTTGGAAGAAGCGGTAAAACGGAATATTCTCTTTGTGCAGATCTTCAATAAGGGGCCACCACGATCCTGTAATAGAAGTTTATATATTAGAATATGGAAAATAAACAGTTCATAGAAAAGGACTATAGGTGCAAGGGTAAAACTTGTTATAACGAAATCCTGATAGTAGATAGGTAATCTAACTATTGAGATAAAGCTTCCTTTAAACCAGCGTCACAGTATCACACTAATCATAATATATTCTCATTCGTAAAGTAAACGGTAAAGTGACGAGCTAGACTCAGACACGACGATTTTATTGATTAACTGACATCATCACAGATTTGATACCAGTGTAGTGTTTCACAGTTTTCACTGCCCGCAGCTGCCAAGTATGATCGATGTATGCACTATGCAGTTGACTGCCTACTTCAATCTTGACTTCGCTTCACTCGTTTTCGCTGTTAAATCTGCAGTCTGCACGTTGCTTCTGGATGCAATATCTTCGTTTGCGCGCGGCAAAATTAACCAAACACGCGCGGAAATAGTTTTGGCGCGAAAAAGTCTTACCAAATATGAGACATTGCGCGTTACAACTTCGACATCAATTTTCCAAGTACGGTTTCAGCAAGGTAAGCACGTTTCAACCCCACCTTTTAGCAAGTTTCATTCAACTCGCCCTATATCAATCCGATTCCTTTGAAAAACAATTATCTTCGACAAATGGTTTACCCTGTTTGGTAGAAGCCAAAAATCTGCGTCCGAGTTATGAAACAATCGTATCTCTGAACATCTTATGCATCTGGTATACAAATATTGCAATTATATAACATTCACTTGAAGTTGCTAACGTTTTTTGACGTTTCGCCAAACTTTATTGATCCGAGGTTCACATTAAGTCTTAAGAGAGAAATATCTTGATATTCTAATCTTTCCATTCCGTTATTTATCGACGATTTAAGGCTCAGGCCTCAGCTCAACCATGTCGAGCATAAATCACGAGTTTCACAGAAAATTAATCAAGGTAACTGCTTACCTTGCAAAATCAACACCAGGCCTACAATTACAATTCTTTATTGAATACTTTAGGCTCCCAACAAGGACAAATCAATAAACTAGCCAAAACTAAAGATAAAACCCCATACCAGTAAGTAATATAATACCAGTAAGATAGTTTAAACTAGCCAAAACTAAAGATAAAACCCTATACCAGTAAGTAATATAATACCAGTAAGGTAGTTTAAACTAGCCAAAACTAAAGATAAAACCCTATACCAGTAAGTAATATAATACTAGTTAGATAGTTTAAACTAGCCAAAACTAAAGATAAAACCCTATATCAGTAAGTAATATAATACTAGTAAGATAGTTTAAACTAGCCAAACTAAAGATAAAACCCCATACCAGTAAGATAATTGATCTTGTTCCGCTCGCAGATCTCATGGAAGACGCCCCAATACTCCTGGGGTACCACGAACCACTCACAGTCCCCCGGTCCGATGTTCAGGTTGAGAGCGGACATGTTGTTGTTTTCCTGGTGCCCGGGAGTCCGCGATCCAGGGACCTGACGGGGAAAAGTATTTCAGGTATTTGACTTGTAATATAAAACTGCCAGGGTCGATATGTATTCAATGGGCCGTGTAAAACCAGACTTTTCCGTTCTACGGGAATCCTGATAATTTGCCGAGGAATTTCAGCGTGCATAGCAAACTACAGGTTTGATCGAATTTTAATAACGTTAGGAATGCGAGACGCGAGTGCCCAACACTGATAAACCCCCCATTAAGAAGATTCCACCCACACACACACGTACGCTAGACTTACGTAATCTTACCTTCATATAAAGCTGAATGGTATTCATTCCAAGGATTTTATGTCCCATGTAGCTGAGCATATTGGACGTGCTTTTAACCCTGCAGAACGGTGGCAACTTTTCCAGCTCCGCTATCTGAAACGGCGGAATCTTAGCAATTTCTGCCAACATATCCAAACGTATACATTAGATCATGGACAAGATTAGATTAGCTTTACGTGTTATCGGAGTTACTAAATTTTAAGTTTAAAGACACGGCACTACAAAGGAGAAAACTTCTTAATCTAGCTTATTAAACTTACACAAATACGAGACAAATAGTTTGTGTCAACAATTACAGAGCCGTAACTAATGAGTTACAGTGTGACGACCAATACTATGTAACATGTAATACGCTAGGGAGAAGGTGTAAAGCGAGCAACAAAATTTTTAGGGAGCGAAGGGTCGCAAATGTTCAAACTCTTATTTTTTGTTTCTCGATATTATTTCTGCCTAATTTCTTTAGCTTTCAGTGATAATACATTTATTTATTTATAATGGTCAAGAGGACCATTTTCGCATATAAGTGCTAGAGCAATAGACCAACAACTAAAGTAGGTCAAATAAAACTCATGAATTATGCAATCAAAGGTTTCCGTATTGAGAATGCAAACGCTTCTCTCCAAAAATACCGTTCTCAGTAGAATGTTTGATAATTTACCTGGGGTCCCCACTTTTTCTTATCAGACAGATCTACGTTAGTGCCGAACTGTATCATCTTGAAGTTTGTAAAACGTTTAGGACCTCGTCTTTTGACACTAGCTAGATCTTCGTGCTGTAACAGGAGGGCTTTCAACGTTTACACGCGATAAATCATAAAGTTGACTCGTTGTTAGCAAATTGCAGATACTGGTCGATATCTTATCAACAAATATACAATTCACGCCACGGCGTTAACTGTAAACTTGCATTAAAACTAGCACTACGACTAGCTCTAAAAAAGGACTAAATCATCAATTTAAACTTGGGTTGGATCAATACTTGCACTAAAACTTGATCTAAAAACTGGACTCAAACCTAGACTAGAACTTCCACAAGTTAAGCAAACATCATAAATGGACCTCATTTAAAAAAAGACCTCATTTAAATCATAAACTACACTTTGACTTTTACAAACCTTGTCATTTCCAGATCTGTCTTGTTCCTCCTGAAGGAACTCTCTAAAAGTGCTGGCCTGGTATTGTGCGTACTTGGCGATAGTAGAGTGAGACCGCGTACTCTCACATAACCACTGCTTCTTTCTTCCCTGTCCATTCTGGGTTTGGGAAGATTTTAATGAGGTGTAAGGATCGTATATCTGTACTGTGTATCAGATATAATTCAACCAGAGTTCTAAAAAATACAATAAGCAATGGGTACAAAAGTTAGTGTAAACATATCGAATCAAGTGTAGCGTTTAAAATTTGTGTAAGATAAAATCAGGAAACAACTACTACCTCTAGGAAACTGAAACTGAACCCTGCCCGACACATTTGCTGAGCCCAGTCACTGACCCCCCTCCACACACACTGACTCATCCCACACACTCACCTGAACGTCCCAATTCTCGTCGGGAGACTGCTGCCACTGGGTCCTGACTTCAACAGGGTGATCAGGGTTACTGTTCAGTAAAGTACGGGTGTTGAACAACGTCAAGTCCAAGCCCAGGACTTTACAAAGTCCCTTGATAACGATGACAGGTTGTTGCGACTCTACACACAGGTCTCGGAGTGTTTTGGAGAAGGCGTCCTCGCGGGTAGGAACCTGAACATGACGAATATTAGCTGTGTAGAAACAACTGTGTATAAATAACTGTGTATAGATAGCTGTGTATATAGCTGTGTATATATAAATAACACTTGTGAGAGGTTTAATGTTCGTTTTAAACGATATTAAACTGTCGGTTCAGATCTGATCAATTCAAATGTACCAAACGTAGGTCGAGACTCGAGTATAAGTAAATTTTAGCGTGGGAATTCTCCAATCTTTGAGAGATATAAAAGTTAATGCGACATGCTATGACGTAGACTTCTTCAGTAACTGGCGTGCAGATATTTCTTGTTATCTCTCCCACAGACTAAATTATCACAGTGAGTTCACAGATAAGCAGTCAGTAGGAGGAGCTGCAGTCCCGCAACAATTCAACTTTCAAGATTTAAACTTACTCTGATGGAAGGAGTTTTTACTTACTCTGATGGAAGGAGTTTCTACTTACTCTGATGGAAGGAGTTTCTACTTACTCTGATGGAAGGTGTTTCTACTTACTCTGATGGAAGGAGTTTCTACTTACTCTGATGGAAGGAGTGGTGGGGTTGAGTGTGGCTGGGGGAGGAGGTCGGGGAGGAGGTGAGGGAGGAGCGTTGTACACCGGCTTACTCTCACTCGCTTCAGAGGGAATCTTTGCTGCCCAGTGCGTGGGAACTGTGAAATTGAGGGGGTGTCTGTGAGATAACTTTCTATTTTTAGAAACACAAAAACATCGTAATTGAATTATTTGAGCTGGCATAAACATTGAACAGCAAATGACTTGTATTTTACTGGTTTAATACAATTAGGTGTTGGTTCATTTTTGGAGAAATGAAGAAAAATGACGACATGGGGTCTATTACCTTCAGCTTTTTGGTCCGGTTTTTTGTCGGAGGAGTTTCCGTCACTAGTATCCATCTTCTCCTCTTTTTGGAGCGATGATTTGTTCTGTGAACAAAGTTGATACATCATAAGTTACATCAAAGGTTACAAATTCGACTTGAAGATCGATACCGTAATGAACGATGATGTAAAAATTACGACTGCAACAGAGTTAAGAGGTATGTCCAAGCAAGTGTAAAAATGCTTACATATAATTCGTAATAGATTACGGGATTATAACTTGTGTCAATATTTGTATTACAACCACGCTATAGACTGCCAGAGGGTACATTGTACGATCTTAATTGTACTTAATTACTATGATTTATTAATTACTTAAGTTATTAATTACTATGATTCATGGTTTTAATTATTGATTACACATTAAGATACTAAATTGCTACGCACACATGGCCTATCAACACAGGCGTATGCGTTTGATATGAGAAAAAATATGTGCAAGATGTGAGCAGAATATGTGCAAGATATGTGTAAATTTTACACTGTCATATATGTGTATAATACGTGCAATATATACAGGACTGTCAAGACTCACATCAGTCTTGATCTCCTTCTTGCTCGTTAACTGAGCCGGTATAGGTAATCTCCACGCTTCTTGTATTTGCGGTAAACTGCTGTGTTGCGCTGCTCCCTGGCTAGACTTGCTGTTCAGCTGTCTGGAGATAGCTTTTATCCGGGCCTGGGAGGGTGGAATAAGGGATATTTGGGAGATGTCTTAACAAATAGTAAACATTGAGGTATTAAGGGTTTGTCTACCAACCCCTTACAAATAAATGTATAAGTATTATACATAATTTACAGAGATACTTAATAGGACGATACATAACACTTTAAATCTACTTATGTATAGATTCGCAAATAAGCTGGAAACTTTTTAACTGCAAAAAAGGAAATTTACGCACTCAAATATTTCTTGCAATGAACAAACAAAAACAAAGATCTACTCAGGGAAGCCTAACAGTACAGAGCGATTTGTTATCAATCCAACCTGCAGTTTAGCGATAGGATCGTAGTAGCCCTCCCCGTCCAAGTTCCTGCTTAACTCCACCGCTTTCTTGTAACAAACCATAGCGTCGGCAGGTTGCAGGTTCTGTTCGTAGAGTATACCTGGGGGTCACGTGATAAAGTCACGTGATGTAGGTCACTAAAAGTGACAAAAGACATGTTTAGTATACCTAGAGCTAAGAGCCTAGAGGTGACACAAGACAAGTTTAAGTGTACCAAGAAGTGACATAACACATGTTAAACAAGTAGTTCGGAACTAAAGTGTCAGGTGTTATATATCATCTCTAGTCTCTACGCCCTCACGTCATCATTCATCCCGGCTAACTACCTGCACCTCTCATCTACTACCTGACACAGTGTTACCTGCACCTCTCATCTACTACCTGACACAGTGTTACCTGCACCTCTCATCTACTACCTGACACAGTGTTACCTCTCATCTACTACTTGACACAGTGTTACCTGCACCTCTCATCTACTACTTGACACAGTGTTACCTCTCATCTACTACTTGACACAGTGTTACCTGCACCTCTCATCTACTACCTGACACAGTGTTACCTCTCATATACTACCTGACACGGTGTTACCTGCACCTCTCATCTACTACCTGACACAGTACTACCTGCACCTCTCATCTACTATCTGACACAGTGTTACCTCTCATCTACTACCTGACACAGTGTTACCTCTCATCTACTACCTGACACAGTGTTACCTCGCCCGGGGAACCCTGACGAGGTTTCATGTGGAGTTGTAACAGTGCTGTTGTAAATATAGATCGTACAGACTACCTGAGTACTACCTGATGTTACATAAATAGTACCTGAGTGCTACCTGATGTTACATTAATAGTACCTGAGTGTCGAATTATTTTTGTATTTCAGACATCGAATGAAAGGCAGAACAATTCTAATAAATCTTCATTACCTGAGTGCTAACTGAATAGTGATAGTCCCTAATTGCTAATTGAGTGATACCTAAATGTAACCGGTGGGCTGAGTGTTACCTGAGTGCCTGAGTGCTATCTGAGTGTTAAATGTCAGAGTTACTTAAAATAGAGTTGTAGAGAAATGTTACCTCAGCCCTCATGAGCCTTGCACTGGAAACATGGAGCCGACTCAATATTTCATTACGGGATAACGTAAACATGACGAAGACACAACCTAATTAAAATGGGAGTATATCTAAAAATAGCTAAGACTATTGGGGGCGTGAGAAGCACTTAGCCCAAACTTAAATGGTGTTATACATCCTGAAACTAACCGAATTAAATTTTGTGAAACAGTTCAAGGATATGTGGACAATGATAAAATTCTAGAAAATATGGACCTGTTCCACATTTAGCGAGTATCTTTGAAGGCTGCTACTAAACTTACCTAAGTTTGTCCAGGCGGCGCTGTGTTGAGAGTCGATCTGTACCGCGCAGATGTACGCCTGTAGCGCATCCATGGGCTGATGCTGGTGTTGGTACAATACTCTGAAACATTGGAATGGTTTCATCACATCACACTTTTTGCAATAACTTATAACTTATTACGTGTGGCAGGGATTGATGTAGCGGTATTTTTTGTAGGAAAACTGTAAGCTTCAGCTTCCTTCTTATGATATTCTCTGACGAGACAAGATTGTAGATTTATTGGGTTTAATTCCATTGACAATTAAACAAGGAACATAAATCTGAGAAGTGTTGTACTTATCAAGTGTTTTCTAAAGCGTCAGAATATTTGCCTACAGAACACGAAATTAAGATTCCTTATCAATCATCCTCGCCAAATGTCATGATGCATCATGCATTCATTACACATCCTTCACTTCCGTGCAGAGTGTGCATGTGCTCGGAAGAAAATAACACAGCAGTACAATGTATACAATGGTACACGTACATAATACAATAACCCCTACACTTGCTGCCATATTATCATGGGGCAGAGCTGTATTTCTTTACGTTGAACTATAATGGCAGCTGGTCAATATTTTGCTATCTGATATAGCTCTACTTGGCTCTATGATGACAGTCTATATAACTCTACTTGGCTCTATGATGACAGTCTATATAACAACCCACGTGGGACTGTTGGCACACAATCATGTATTAGGTGTAAATTCTCCTGATACTCAAGGTGAATATTAGCGAGAGGACGACGGCTGGCGGGTAGTGTCATATCGGAAACAGAAAATAGCTAAAAATAGATCAACAACAATCGGGTCAATCGCTGGAGTAACGCTATGTGTCTAGTCGGGATTGATATTTTTAGGAAGCCAAGACTAATTCTGACCATGAACAATATGAGAGCTCATTATAAATCATAGACTGTTGGCTATCTCGATTGCGAAGAAACTCCTTTCGACTTTGAACGATGGATTTGAAATAGACAAAGCTAGCCATGCCATAGCTTTAACAAATTGAACGCTTTACGACACTACAAACAGGAAATAAAGATTCCCTTACAAAACACGGTGTAGTACCAACAGACGACAATTAATTACCTTTATATACAAACTTATTTGAGTTTCTTATTTTAAACTTAGATTCCCAAGTCCGTAAATCCTTGAGAAGTGCGCTAAGCTAAGGGCATTTGCCTTCGCAACCTTTTCGGTCGACTAAGCCAAATCGACGGGAAACCGTAAGGTTTACGTGAAAAGGGTATCCGATGAAAGGTTTACAATCTCAAGTACAACTGTTAAAGCCTAGATACAAATAAGCCTGTAACAAATAAAAATAATGTACTTTTACTATAAGCTTAAATACTACTAAGAACCTAAAACCTTACTAGTATACTATACACCTAAATACTAACCCGATGGAACACCACGTATCTGCATTTCTGTCTAATCTATCAATACTCTGTCTGTAAGCTAGAAAAGCTTCGTTCACTTTGTTCTGGGCTGAGTAGCATCTGCCCAAGAAATACCAACTCTGAGATAAATGAGTTGAATTAGAAGAATGGGTACAGCTTTCTCGTAACTCGTATGATGAAAGAAATAAGATCATTTATTTAGATGTAACGGTATCTGACAACATGATAGATAGCTTGACAGGATTCATATTAAAGGACAGCTGAGTGAATCGATTTACCCTGCCGACAAATAGTGACATGAATGATTTTATCGTTGCGACGCTCTATTGCGAAAGTTAACGCCGCATTAAAATAGAAAACTTCACATATGTTAACCCTCAACACTCTATTTATCCAACAACAAGTCTACCAAAACACAAAAAATACGTCTCTCCAAACATTTAGATCTCTCTCTCTCTAAGTCTCCCAACCTGTCCATTGCTAGGATCTGTCTGTACAGACTCCAGAAGTAGCGGTTCCGCTTTCTGTATCCGGTGTATGTCGATAGTGCTGGAGATGCTTGAATGGTACAGCCAGCCAAGTTGTCTGAGAGTGCTTGCTCTTACCTGCAGGATGTCGGGAGTTTGGTGTTGGGAGTTGGTGTTGGGAGTTTGGTGTTGTGAGTTTGGTGTTGGGAGTTTGGTGTTGGGAGTTTGGTGTATGTAGTTTGGTGTTGGGAGTTTGGTGTCGGGAGTTTGGTGTTGGGAGTTTGGTGTCGGGAGTTTGGTGTTGGGAG
>JH153345.1:449946-462057 GCA_000226015.1 Mnemiopsis leidyi
GTTTGATGTTGTGAGTTTGGTGTTGGGAGTTTGGTGTTGGTAGTTTGGTGTTGGTAGTTTGGTGTTGGGAGTTTGATGTTGGTAGTTTGATGTTGGTAGTTTGATGTTGGTAGTTTGGTGTTGGGAATTTGGTGTTGGGAGTTTGGTGTTGGGAGTTTGGTATTGTGAGTTTGGTGTTGGTAGTTTGGTGTTGGTAGTTTGGTGTTGGGAGTTTGGTGTCGGGAGTTTGATGTTGGTAGTTTGGTGTTGGGAGTTTAGTGTTTGCAATTTGGATGAGTTTTGGGTTTCAACTCTCTAGGTTTATATCGGTCTATACTCAAGTCTCAACAATGAATGAAATGTCAGACAGTCTAAACCAAGAATCATATGTATTAGGGTTTATCCCCGCCAAAAATAGAATCATGCTGCGACTTTATTGGAGTATTCTCACGCCAACATGATGTGTTGCAGTAACTATACGCCGATTTTATAGCAAGGCTTCTCTAAAAAAAACTTGGGTTGGGTGGTCCGCGAAATACGTGTACAGCAAGGTTTGTTGATGCCTGGCAAGGATCCAGAATGGAGAAAGGGCGTTTCAGATTTCTCATTTCAGTAACCTTGTAATAATCACTATGCAGCATGAGATTCGATAACTGGCAGCTAATGCTCTGTAATGATCTCATGCTTTACAAGCTCTAAGAATTGATCAAATACTAATTCTTGGGCCGATTAAAAAGCGATTATTTTGCATTGTATAATCATTTGAATGTGAGTACGAACTACTGATGAGGATAACTTTACAAGCTTTAACCGATAAATTTCAAAGAAGGGGTGAACATTAACAGTCGATTCGTTTATATTATTGATATGTTATGTAATTGAAACTCAGACATCAAAATCTGTTCTATGAATGAAAGTTAAAACTTGCTACTATACTCTATATGACGTACATTAAAACATTCAAACCAATACCCGCTAAATTCGGACAAATCCAACAAAGTCTCGGACCTACAAAATCTTGGTATTTCAGTCTCGAAAACATCCGTCAAATTGATTTCATTACAATCATTACTATGACTACAAACCTTAGAAGGCACGGCCTCTGTAGAGAGAATCGTCTCGTACATATCCTTAGCCAGGTTGAATTTGCCCTGAACTTCGTACAAGTGTCCGATGTGAAAACGAATCTCGAGCGGACTAAGCGAGCTTGGAGAAGTGTCCAGTAGTGCTAGGTGAAAGTGCTGAAGTTAAAGTTCTGTTAGTCTGTTTTAATTTGTGTACCTAAGGAGGCATAATGTAAGATTTTTTAGTTACAATAAAGTAGGGATACCCAGTTTTTCCTGTTCCAGAGTTCTTCTGTCATGGAAACAGCTAATTTCGATTAGAGCACGGTTCACAATCTGGAGGTTTTGAATTACAGCAAACAGAGCAGTTCACATTCTAATAATTTTATGCGATTAGTTGGGAAGGGCGGAATAAAACGATTGAAACTTTACACGCTTGATAATGGTAAACTGGTAAATACCGCGCCCTAGCACAATGTAGAACACTACATCATCCCTCTTTAGTCTTAACACTTGCTAAGTTACAGATGTGCATTGTACAATGTACAGTCTACGTTACACTGCCTGTACTATACAATGTACACTGTAAAGTTTACAATACAATGTACACTGTATAGTGTACAGTGCTTGTACTATACGGTGAACAACTGACCAGCATGTACGAACTATACAGCTGTACAAACACACCACTCAAACTGTCTATACAATCTACAATACAATTCACTACACTAGGGAACTCAATCTCTTGTTACGCTCCGGTACAATACCTTGAGGGCAGCGTTGAAGTCGTTCTTGTTCTTGAACATAATAGCAAGTCTGATGTGAACCTCGTTCTTGCGGCTGAATCCAGGATCTATGTACAGCACTTGTTGGAGTGCTTTAGTTGCCCTGGTGACGTGAGTGTGTAGATCAGGTGCATATTAGGGTTAATCGAGGGACTTGAACTTTTTATATTACAGCTGTAATAATATATGAGGGAGTGTATAACAATTAGTATTTATCGGATCTTTCAAGGCAAGGAAAATAGAGATCTGGAAAGATTGAACGATCATTGCACGAGATACATTTTGTTACTTGATTTTAAGATATGTACAATTGACAGTAGACACTGACCACTGGAAAGCGTTGAAGTGAAAGTAAACAAGGCCAAGTCCGTAGAGGAAGGCAGCATTTTTCCAGTGTTCGGGGTGAAGAGTTATGTATTCTTGGTATGCTGACATAGCTGGGGGAATGGTTAGGTTCCAACTTAGTTTTGTTAGTTTGATATTAAAAGTTTTATGCTTTTGACTTATTTGAGTTATTGCCCTTTGCCTGTTATGTTCAGCTACAAAGCTGAACATAACAGTAGAAACAAAATAGCTAAGTGAGTCAAAAATGAAACAACAAAACGGTAAGCTGTACAATCGTGTAATGTTGGGGGTGACGGGGTACTCCATCACACTCCCACCCCACACTGTTCGTACCTTTATCATAGTCCTCCAGAAGAAGATGGAAATGTCCAAGTTGACAAAACAGATCAGGATTATCGTATGTAGTGTGGAGAAGTTTGTTTAACTGAGACGTCGCCTGCAAGTTTAGTGGGGTGTTTGTGGGGTAAAGTAGCAGTGTTACCTTTAAACTTTTAGAGTTAGGTAAAGTTGCAGTGTTACCTCTAAACTTTTAGAGTTAGGTAAAGTTGCAGTGTTACCTCTAAACTTCTATAGTTAACTAAAGTTGCAGTGTTACCTCTAAATATTTCAAGTTAGGTAAAGTAGCAGTGTTACCTTTAAGCAAACCGCAATTTATTCATAAACAAATAGCACTAATTATAAACACTTACACCCAAGTGTTTATAATTAGCATTTCGTGTTTATAGTGAGTGTGTGTAAGTGTGTGTAAGTCAGAGTATATCTGAGAGCATGACCAGCCCGAGGACAACAGAGCTCTGCAAATCTCATTAACTTTATTAACATTTCCACGCACTCCTTTCTTACCCCTCAGGGCGAAAATAACACTTTTCAATGCACGTTTCTCTTATAAGCCACCGAAGTAGCACCCATAAAACTAATGCTAGATGGGATATATGCTTCTTTCGGATCACGTCAGCGGTTATCGTACTTCATATTTTTGATGAATAAAACACGAAGCTCTCCTTTATTTCTATATGAACAGATACAGCGTAAACTGTTGCTTGAAATGAATGTATGAGGTACAACATGTAACATGCCAAGCTGCATATCTGCTATGATGTAAAATATGCGATCTCATGAAACCTGCAATCTGCAAATTGTGGCTTGTTGCTTGATATGATGTATATCATCCCGAGTAGTCGTTGCCTAGAGCAAGCTAATTGGACTTGAGCAATGAGAGAATTGTTTTTATCAAACACGAGTAGACGAAATGCTTAACCTTTTTGAAAACGGTGGGTAATTCTTTCTTTACTTTAATTCATATAAATATGTTATCAACTTTACGACCCATTTAAAAGTTATTTGACATAAGTTAATTCGCCAGATCAACTGATTAGCTCACACAAATTTACGTCAAATAACTTTGTGTCTGAGCAAATACTCATCCCCGTTTCAACAAGAGAGCCGAAAATAAAATAACCTCCAATTTAAAAGTAACCTCTCAAGGATCAAACAGTGTCATTTTATCAAATTTTTCATTTTTATATATCTAATTGCAGTCCCCGATTTGTCGCGGTTATTTCATCCGGCTTATCAATAAAAACTATCTTGTTTATCAAAAACAACTTGCACGCAACTTCCACCAACCTGAGTCAAGTAAATCCTCTCTTCTTCCGCCTCCTTGCACTCCTGACTCCCCTCCTCAGGGGCTGGACTCTGGTGTATCCTCAAGAACCCAAACAGCCTGCTATCATACTGACTCAGGAACTGTATCTCCTCTAGTTTGGGGGCTGTAGGAGGAGGGGGAGGGGGGTTGTTCCTTGGGGTACCAGGGGGAGGAGCCCCCTGAGTGGGGGGAGCAGAGTTTCTGGGAGGAGCACTGGGGGACGGAGCTGAGGTCTGGTCTGCTGGTGGACGGCGGTCTGGTGCGGGATCTTTTAAAACAGCAACCTGCTAATGTGAATAAGTGGTTTAATCCTAGCAGACATGTTTATCAGAATAGTTTCCCTGTGAAAACTGATTTTCATCTGCTAAAACTTAACATTACAAATATTCTTACAGGTTTTGGAGGATCAGCGGACGATGTCATGTCCTAACGCACTCCACCATGCACGTCCTAGTTACAAGTGTGTAGCTGTTATAACTCTGCTAATGTGCAGATTATACATTGAATTTAGGTAATATTAAAGTCCTAGTTACGAATGTGTAGCTGTTATAACTTTGCTAATGTACATTTTACATTAAATTTATGTGATATTAAAGATTTTTACATTTGATTTCATTTAGTTCATTCTAAGAACTTGATCGACTACTTTCGATCTCATATCTGGAACCATACGATGAAGTGTTACTTATAACTTAATCTAATTTTCCAAGACGGGACCAGCCAAATCTCAGCCAACAAAGTCTCGGATGTTAAATAAGTTTGAACAACATATTGCTGCAGTTAGCATGTACAATGTACAAAAATGTGAGACATTCAATTTGCTACCGGTAAATTGTGGTGTTCAAGTCATTTTTCACTGCTGCTAAAACAGCACACTTCGAGACTGTCTAGTGTCTACAGGTAAATCGTTGGCGACAAACATCAGCACCCAACTGAAGACAACCAACACAGAAGCTAACGAAACTTCAACAACGATCTTATGTGTATACAGAATAACATAACATGTTACATAACATGACGCTCGGCAGATAATGTACCAACACATAGAATAAGCGCAGCCTGCTGTTTACCGTGTACAATACATGTGTGCAAAGGCTTAATTGAGTGCGGGTCCAGCAAGGTCATACCGGAAACGAGGCCTAGTTATACTTGTGAGTAGAAGTGCTGTAGGTACTGTGCAACTATACAGTAGATACTGTACAGTAGGTACTGTAGTAGGTAGTATCTACTGTAGTAGGTAGTATCTACTGTAGTATCTACTGTAGTAGGTAGTATCTACTGAAGTAGATACTGTAGTAGGTACTGAAGTAGTAGGTAGTATCTACTGTAGTAGGTAGTATCTACTGTAGTATCTACTGTAGTAGGTAGTATCTACTGTAGTAGGTACTGTAGTAGGAAGTATCTACTGTAGTAGGTACTGTAGTAGGTAGTATCTACTGTAGTAGGTACTGTAGTAGGTACTGAAGTAAGTAGTATCTACTGTAGTATCTACTGTAGTAGGTACTGTAGTAGGTAGTATCTACTGTAGTAGGTAGTATCTACTGTAGTAGGTACTGTAGTAGGTAGTATCTACTGTAGTAGGTACTGTAGTAGGTAGTGTCTACTGTACTGTACTGAACTGAATTGTAATGTAGGTGCTGTACTACTGTATTGACTTGTGAGTTCAGGTACTGTACTACTGTACAGTACCGTCGTTTATTCAATGTCTTCAACCGATTTAACATCAGATCTGTGACTGTTAACATGGACATTGGACTCGGCTACGACAATCATATCCGAAACATGAACAAAGCATTTAGCATTAATATCTCCATCCGTATTTTCGATCACTATTCTATGAATAGCGTGGACAAAGCTGCACAAAACAGAATGATGATGTAGCCAGCTCTTACATGCTTCTTAACTTTTACTAAGCACTGTCTGCTTGGCAATTGTATTCATGATTGAGATCAACGTGAATAATCTTCACTAAACACAATGCATTGAGATGTTCCAATTTGGAAATAAAACGAGTAGATTATGCAAATCGTTCAATTATTAATCAGTATTTCAAGTTTTGACGCCAGATTTGGAAATGTCTCCAATTATATAGAAACTTCAAGATCGCAAAATTTTACAAGGCTTAAAATAATAACGCAAACAGAAAATAATGTAACGGTTTTACAGAGAAAATAAACTTGGCTTGTAAGTTTTCACTTCCAAATTTTGATTATATAACAAAATTCACTTAAAGGCTTGTTCATTAAAGTAACTTCTCATAAAGCTTAGGACCATCTTAAAATTATCAAATAAAACTCTAGTCTACTTTAAAGTTTCTGACTGCAAGGAAGTGTTATTAAAAACAAATTAGACTTTACATCAATACCATATGTACAAACCGTCGAATCCGTTATTAAACCCATAACAGCCCACATAATTTAACTGCTAAAAACAGAGCGACATCTGTGGTTAAAAATAATTCCCACAATTTTAAGAACATAATTTACAGTCTTAGCTTAGTCGTGTCGGGCACTTCATGTTAACGGTCCAAGAAAAACGATTATCCAATTAGCTTTACTTCAATTAAAAATGCAAATGTACTGTACACGGTTCAAGCACATTCTTTAACAAAATATGCAGAATTTAAGAAATTTTCTGCGTTACAAAAAAGGGTGGTGATTTCAAGCAGCAGTACCATCACAAATAGCATACAGGATTAACGGAGAGGAACTCTAAATGTAAGAGTAAATATTTCCACAGCTCAGCTCACTTGCTACTCCGGGGTAAGTGCAGCTTTATCTAACACAATAAAGGGTACAAATAGTCCTAATTTAGGTGAGAGTGTACCAGTTAGTTAACTCTTGTTGAGAGATGAGGTAGATATTACTTCTTTTAAAGCTTAAAAAACAATAAGAAGAATTATAAAACTTTTTTTATAATATACTATCACCAAGTATGATCAATGAATATTCTCATTATTTTCAAATTCAACACAAAACACCATCACGCAAGTGCAATAGGTGAGTTTTGCCATTCACCAAGTTGCAGCTTCCACCACATGATCAGTGAAGATGTTAGTTCTTGATCTGGTTATTGTACCAGTCAGCTACCCGTTTCTCCGATAGAATTTCCTTCATAGAAATAAACTTATGTTTCATGATGTAAAACCTTCCATTCTTTACTTTGGGGTACATTCGCTCCTCGGGATTTTTCTTCAGACATTGAGCTATGAAATCCGCAAGATTTTGATCATAACTGGAAAAGTGATTGGTGCGTAAAAAATTAAAATCAAAGGGGAGTAGTTTTAGGGTGTAATTAAACTTAGTATATTAGGACGATCTTGAACACGGAAGTAAGACAGCAATAAGAATGAAATTTCGAGAAATAATACAGGCCAAGTGCATCTACATCAACTCACGAACCCAGGAAAAGTAGAAGGAAGTTTGGGAGGTTCTTGGCTCAAAACCATTTTCATGAGGTCGAACTGGGCTTTCATGTCTTTACTGGCAAAGGGGTGTTTCTTGGTCGCTAATTCTAACGTGGACACTCCTGTTTGAAGTTTGTGTTAAGGAAATTAGCTCACTTTTCCAAAACATGACGAACAAAATTGATTATAGCTTATCATAGAACCGAAACACTAGAGATGGATAAAAAGTTTGCCATCGACCTACGTACTACATCTAGGGAATAAGCAAGGAGTTAATAAATAATGTTTGTGTTTTTATTGAAATCATTTGACAAACCTAAGCTCCACACGTCAGCAGTGCAATCAAATTTAGCTTCATTTTTCTTGTCATCACAGTCGATTCTTTCAGGTGCAGCGTAACAATGTGTGATGGTGGGATCACTTGAAGAGAAGTCTTTTAATGAACAATTAGGTGATTGTAGGTGAAACGGTAAACTTATTGTTAAATAGAAAACAACAGGAAAACTCTTAACTATTTCAAAATTCTAAGTAAAGAGCCTGATAAGCAATTTTGGTTTGCAATTACCTAAAGCAATAAGAATTGTAGAGATATCCTGATCCATCGAAATCAGATAGCTTTATTTGTCCTTCAGTGCCCAGCAGCATGTTAGCTGACATGGTAGTGTGTGTCATTGTATTATTTCTCATATAAAAGAAATTTACTTGCAGCACCATCTAGAGATAAGATACAGGCAAAACGCTTGATGAAACTGATACCACTAGAACTAAAGATTCAATACTACTGTAAGCTGCAGCACGAAAAGATAACATAGTGAATATCTAACCTGGTTTCACGTCTCTGTGAATGACTTTTTTCTCTTTCAGGAACACCAAAGCACTTGATATACTGTAGCAAAGTGTAGCCAGAACTTTTGTAGGTATGAGAATATCTTTTTTCACACAATTTTGTAGAATCTTGGCAAAGCAAGTTGCCATCTTTTCCATACAGATGAAAGCTTCGCCACACATTTCAAAGTAACCATACAAAGTAATTATGTTGCTGTGTCCCCTTAGTTTTCTTAGATGCTCAATATCACGGGTAACTTTAGTTTTCTTGTCTAATTCATTCAATTGGCCAAATCTCCTTCTTTTTAGTGCCATGATTGTATCTGAAAATATTCAATTTCATATCTAGTACCTGTTTAACTTTTAATCCCTTTCTGTTTCCTTTTTAGCGATGACTTGCAAGAAGGATCATTTTTGCCGCTTCAATTTGATAAGAAAAATTGATTTAAAAAGATTAAATAAGAAATAAACCTGATTTAATGTGTTTATAGCACTGTACCATGCTATGGCCACCCTTTCCCAGAATAAAAGGTTCTTGAGGTTCAAAGTGATCTAAAGACACTCCCCTAAAATTAACATCATTGATTTTCAGAGAGTTTCTATCACCCTTATTGGTATATCTTCGCTCATTGAAGTAGCGCTCAGACACGGGTATCGGCCCCAAAGTTCCATAATTACTCTTAGGTCTTCGTGATCCCATGTCTGATGCTCATTATGAGGTTCCTAAAAACAGATGTGTGATTAACATAACAAATCATAATCAAATGTAACTTAAGCAGCAAGCATCAAATTATGTTTAAAAACATAATGTACAGCTATTAAGCGTTAAAAAGTGTCCCTAATGACTTCAGTTTACACCAAAATACATCTGATTGCAATTTGCAATTTCCTGTTCTGATGTCAATTTACATCAAATATCTGAATTCTGGAGCCAGTTTAATTGAAAAGAGTTTAAACATTCAATGTTAGAATGCCATTTTGGTGCACCAAAGCTGCAGAATCATATTAGGCAAATCATTAAATGGAAAGCACACAATATTCTGATTAAAAAGGTGACATGTATGTTTCAGTACCAACTACAAAATTACTGGATTTCCCCATTAAAAAATCAATCGAGGGTAAAAGTCAGTTCATAACATTTGATAACTCAAGCTGTGATTGAAGTTCTTTGATCTGATCTTTATGCTGAGTGGTCATAAGACCCAACTGAATTGGATAAACAGGGGCATCAGGAGTTGTGTAATTCCCTAGCCCTCCAGCTTTATCAGCCTCTGCATGTGAATATTGGGGCTCTGATAAATTTTTAATACGCTTTTTGTGAGGTTTTGACCGTTCATGTTTGTCAAGATCTCCAGAGTTCATAAAATAACGATCACATGGCATACAAAAATGTTCACCCTTGCCAACTTTATCAACATCACTTTTCTCCAATTGTTTGATTAATGCTGGTGTTGCCTTGATAATTGTGGTAGAGATTTGATCAATGTCTGTTGCTCTACGCCTAGTGCGCTTGGCTTTCTTCTGATCCAGAACTCTGTGATGATGACGCTTCTTGGCATACTTCCCAGTCATTCTGGAGGAAATATGATTATGAGTAAATTGAATTGAATTAAGATTTACACAACAATAGAAGCAATTATAGTATAGAATAAAATACCAGTACATACAAAAAACATTGGTTTAAAAAACATTGTAAAATAAATTGAAATTAGAAATATATTTGATAGAATAAACAATTACTAGTTTATACTAGTTCTTATCCCTTTCATGTTTAAAATTAAATTCCTGACTGCAAATGGGTTAGTACTAATATATTCATTATGCCAAGCTCTAAGAAGAGCTAAAATAATGAAATGCAGTTCAAGCTTTATTTCAATCTTCTTGCTTATCACTTATCAGCGAAGCAAAATGCAGAAGAAATTGTTTTAAGTGGCAGTCGTGAAAGGGGGTAAGGTTGGGTAACCCAGCCCAATTGCAGTATTTCAGGCACTTATAGCATCGGCCCTTGCACTGGAACAGACAGAACCTGTCACACCTGTGCAGAAGAGGTAGGGTTATGGCATCCAAATTATCGATTAACGCGGTCATATTATCAGCGTCTCCTAAACCCATCCAATTTTAATTTCGTGGATATTCGACGGTACCGTCAAATATCCATGGCCGTGTCCGCTGCCTGCTGTCACAAATCAATTTAACACCTTGCCCGCGCTTTCCTTAAGTCAACGATGCATGTTTAGCATTAAAATGCTAAAGTACCGAAATTTAAAATCCAAGTAAATGTTAATAAACCTTTTTCTAGCTATACGAGGGTAATCTTTGAGAAAGCTATTATGTCTCATTTTATTTCTTCAAATATGATTTAAGACCTCATCAGAAACATTCCAGAAGTTCCCACTCAAATGAATTGCTGAAGCTTAAAATTTGCACTTAAACGAATTAAATTAAGATATATTTAGATTTAATACAGTAATCATCTCCATGGGCAGTTTATTCAGACAAAACACGAACCCTATCATGATCATTCGAAAAATTTCTAAAGCTAGGACGAATTAGGGGAATTTCACTCATCCCTGGCTTACATGCCAAATCAGCTCCCGATCTACTTAAATTTGAAACACCATATAACCGGGATAAACCCTGGCTAGGTGTATATATACGTTCAATCAAGTCACCTTTTGCATTAAGTCTCTGGTTAGAGCAAGGCCCGATACACCAGTCAGTTCATTTTTTCGTCGTTATGTTCGGTCAAACCACTCATTAAATGCGCCATCTTAAGAGCAATATTATTTATACATTTTGGCATGAGCATTTAATTGTCGAGGTGTAACCCGACTCGCAGCTTTGCTGCTCTCTCGTTTCTTCAAAACGGCAGACTGATATATTCTTGTCAAGCATTTGGTTGCTTAGCCTACATAGCCCTATGGTTCGCGATTGACTTGTCTCACGTTGTGACCCTTTTCAAAAAAAATTTAAAAATTTGATCCGGGGGGGCGGTGGCCGCGCTGCGCGCGGCCACGTCGCCGCGCGCTTCGCGCGCGCCGGAGGCTGCCGCTTCGCGGCAGCAGGGATATGCAACGTGTAGCAACGATTGACCTGGCCTTGCTGAGCCAACATAGCCCTGTGGCTCGCGCGTCCGTCCTAATTTCGCGCTAAGCTGGCACAGGGATATACGTGTACTGTTTAGCAATGCAAGACCTGGCCTTGCCTGGGGATCCCAGTCTTTCTTGGGAAACGTAGAGAGAGCCGCGCAGCGCCCGGTAAACCTGGCCCAACCAGGTGCTTACGCGCGCAAATGTGTTTTGGTTAGAGCAAGGTTCGCAATGCGTCGTGCTCATGCTTCCATTAATTTCGCGGTAAGTTAAGCTTTCGCTAAACACGTTTACCTAACCAGGTGCTTCATGCTTACGTCGCGCGCGCGGCGGCTGCTGCCTCTGTTGTTGAGGTGTTACCCGACTCACAGCTTGCTGCTCTCATGGCGTTTAGTTTAACCGCGTTAAAATTGAACGCTTAGAAAATTGCTGAGCTGCGAGCGAAATTTTCTTCAATACGTATAAAATCTTAATTTTAAATTATGTCGGAGTGACCATGTGAACGGGCGCGTACATATAAACAAATGCGTAGCTAGTAAAAAGTAAACTTAAATTAAGCAATTGCAAACGGGTGATGCGCGTTTTATAGAAATGCGCCAGAAATGTGTGAGAGCGCGTGATGGCCGCGACAGTAGGTTATGAACTTGCCTGGGGACCTATGGCTAATTGATCGGAGGGAAACGTAGAGAGAGCCGCGCATCGCCCGGTAAGTTATGAACCTACGACTAGTTTTTGTCTGACTTAAAATGTCCATGTCAGGAAAATAAAATGCAAATGTTAGGAGCGTTCGGGTGCGCGCTGCAAAGACTGATGTCCTTGCTACACGTTGCATAGCCCTGCTGCCGCGAAGCGGCAGCCTCCGGCGCGCGCGGCGGCGTGGCCGCGCGCAGCCACAACGTGAGACAATGATGTCCCTTGCTACACGTTGCATAGCCCTGCTGCCGCGAAGCGGTCAGCCTCGGCGTGAGACAAT
>JH153345.1:478849-496733 GCA_000226015.1 Mnemiopsis leidyi
AAGAGTTAGTAGTATGGCTGATACTTTAGTCAAGATTTAGAGTTTGGCTGATACTTTAGTCAAGAGTTAGAGTATGGCTGATACTTTAGTCAAGAGTTAGAGTTTGGCTGATACTTTAGTCAAGAGTTAGAGTTTGGCTGATGCCTGTTGGACGACGTTATATCATCATCACCAGAACTTAGAGTGAGCAGCTTCTAGGATACCAAGATATGTAAATTGTAACCACGGTACAAAGGACGTGGAGTGTTGTTAATTAGGCGACAGTAGGTATTGTGATAAGAATTACAATTTGCCTCTCTCTGAGCCTGTGATTTCAATTTCAGGGTATATCTTATCTAAGAGGTTCGTAAAATGAATAAATTCAAACGAAAGCCGGAGCCGTAACTCTGAATCACAATCAAATATCACCGCGTGGATGTAAATTTGGTCGGTTTAGCTAAGCATCATGAATATCATGGTGATTGTATTAAGTATGTAAGTAGGAGCTATCGCTGTTTGGCTTAAGATGGAGGTGGAAAATAAAGATAAATACGTAACTCTATGCTCGGGTTGAATCATAAAAACATATTATATTTTTCCACCCCGATAAAAGTTTTTTCATGAAGTGTAAATAGATCACTGCTAATCAGCAAATATTTGGAATGCATCCTCCTTTCCGAAATTCTGTCTTACATAAAGATAACCAGAGATTCTATAGCAAAATGAGAAAGGGATTGTAGATCTAATATATTGATTTAACAAGGCCGCGAACGAGGCAATAACGCCCAACTTTGCCTTACAAGGACTAATAAATGTCAGGTTGGACCGAGTTTCTGCAATGAAACATATTATATATACGAATCTGTATCGAATAATCGCCTTGTCATGGTTAATGAAAATAGCACTGGGAGGCCGAGTGTTCACATGATATGCTGGTTACTGTTCTCTGCATGTGCCGGGGAATGATATTACTGGAAGACGTGTTCGTGCGCTTAATTCCACGATTACTTCTATTTGTTTTACGTGCCATGGAATGCAGAACACTTTATTTGATAGTTCAAATAAGAAAAACAAAATATGTAATTTAATTATGTCATGAGTAACGAAATAATTTTCGCCCTATTGTAGATACAAAACTTATGGCATTACGATTGTGGCCAATTCCTTGTTTGTCATTTCATTAGATTGTGTTTATGCGAATCTCACGTTGTCACTGGTATAAAGAAATAAAACCAGAAATAAAGCCTGGCATCTATAAAATCATAAGCCCACTGACCACATCACATATCATCCAAATTGAAGGGTCATCAGAACAATAATTAAGCAAAAAACATGTGGCCAGAGCCCAGAAACATCTATAGCCTACATATCATTTTACGTAAACTTCTACTGAATAGCTCTAGAATCAAAAAGTAAGATGGCAGATTTATCTTAAATTGTCATGATGTTTCCAAATATAATTTTTTTGCACTTGGATATATCCTGGTTTCTGCCACATGCCAACATCACATTAAAAACATGGGACTTGCAAGCTCTGTTGCAGGAACCAATAACTATAGTCCTTTATCGGAGTACTTATAGAGTTAGTAGGCATTACAAGTCGTAACCTCGCTTCTGAATGTGGGTTCAAGGTGAAGAATTCGGCCAAGTGTAAATGGAGGCAACCCTACAAAGTTACCTTAATGTTAAGCCTAGTTAGTCAGATTTAAAGAATTTACTGTTTTGTTTATATGGTTTAAAGATAAGCCTAATTTGATTCATTTAATGGTTTTATTTGCTCTGTAAACGAAGGCTCAATAGCGGTTTAAAAGAATCCCAGTGTATCGCGTTTAAACTTTAAATTTAGGCTGGCCAACGCAAAATCTTAAAGCTTTGCTTGCTATTGATAGTTAATATGTAGTACTGTTGGGCCTAGGAACGCCGAAAAGATTATTTCTCGCTAGTCGCTTTTATTTCTTTCGGTGAAGCTCTTCACTTTACAACGACAATTCTAAGTTACTATTCAAGGATTTGGGTTTATAAGTGAAAATGGAATGTAAGACAATGCATGGATTTACATCGAACAGAATGAGACAGATTTGACAGCGTAAATCGACGTTTTCTGTCAAATTTGACTGGCCACTAGATTCTTCCTTTCTTCAGTTGCCAACATTTTTTCACTTGACATTCACCAGGGAAATTTGATTTCCCTCTAAAGGTTTTGTTCAATAGATTCTACCCAGGTCATAACATACAAAAAACCGGATTTCAAAATTCAAGCGTTAGGTTACTTAAATCTGGCAAAATGGATCTAAACACCATTCGGAAAATACGTTGAACTTACTTAGGATAAAAACATAGTCAAGCTAACTTTTAGGGGAGTACTGTAGCTTACAGTTTATACACTTTATTTGTAAGTATGCTGCATGTGCCACCAAAAATGTTTTCGGACGTTTTTCTAAGACTGAAACAGCTATTATTTACATAACCCTCTGATGAGTGAATTTGGAAAAAGATGAAGCGCTCTGCTGTAGAAGTTATACCCATTTCATGTATTCTGACATGTAAGTGTTATCGAATATTTGTCCATGAGATTGCAATATTAAAAAATCATGCAAATATGTACACCAATTTTATAGACATATTTGTGAACTCGATTAAACGCCGACGATTTAGATATGATAATCCCACAGCTTATGGCTTAGCCTAAATGTTTAAGAAATAACATTTTTGATGGAATGTAGCATTAAATGTGGCATTAAAACTATCTTGTTTTTCAACTCTACCACAGAAAAATGTTGCACAATAATACGAGCCACTCAAGTCACTCTTTCTGTCGGTCTCAGACTACCATACTGTTGTTGCACAACAAAAATAGCGCATACCCGATATCGGTGGCTTAGTGCATCACGTAGCGTCATTGAAATGCGTACTTTAACAACGAAAGTTTCCAGGAACACATAATTACTGATAGAAGAGGTAAAATGTGGAAGTTTAAACAACTGTTAACTGGGTTCAGTTGTATACCTCGCTGACAGCAGTTACGTCAACATGAGTCGTGTACCATCTTTATCTTGTCCCGCTGTTACAGCCGAAAAATACCAAGACAGACTGCAAAAGACTCAGCTTGAAAAAATTTTTGATCCAAAGTACAAGGTTGATTATCTTTTCAATTGTCTTGGGATTGTTTGCTGTCCTTGGGTTCCAGTAGATCTAAGAAGATGCATTTGCAGATTTCATGTAATCTATTACGTAAAGTGGGTGCGTAACATTCGGGCAAATCGGTTTATCTGGATACTTAAATCAATAACTTAGAGGACAGAGGTACCTCTAGGTACTAAGTCACAAATCCTCATAGCTAATAGAGTTTCATGAACATTCCAGAATCAAATTCACTGATCTAAATATAGGCACGTCTGCGGGGCTCAGCTATTTTCAAACTTAGGAATTCTGTTTCCAACCTGGTGTGTTACTAACAACCTTAACCAAACTACCTTTCCATATTCTTCATTGAAATGAGATGAGTTATTGACCGATAAAGAAGGCAAGATACAGAAGCGGGTCGACCGCTGAGGGATCATAGGTCACTCTAGTTCAACAATATTTGCTGACGCACTGACAATTGTGTCCATCGACTTTCAAATTATCTGATCCCGAGCTGTTTTCCCAAAATTCATTTTTGTGAACTACTCGGCTCCCAACGGACGAGTTTTGTTCGTCCAAAAAGGGATAAAGAGCACAATTTGTCTATGGGCATGCGTCAAAGGCACCATCATATTCAAGAGTCGTGACGTTCCAGCAACACAGTAAAGAACTCAGAAAAGTGTTCTCACTTTCTATCTTTTGTCGACGGACAAAAAAGTAAACTTGCATGATTAAAACGCTTCGACATAGAAATTGATGATCCATCAGGATGAGTTTAATTAAAGCGTAATTGTGATATGTGTTATCATACTTAGCTTTCTGTTATCATATTTGTGTTATCATACTTAACTCATGTCCCATAACTAGTCACAGGCAAAGGACAATGTAGATCAGAATATTAAAGCACAATTGCTGGAATTGGTACAGGTAGTATTTTTAAACGAACCTTACAGCGTTCACATTCCTTAGTGCTTGTAGAAGAAGAATTGGTAGACTGTAAAGTTTTAACTCATGAAATACAAGCACTGCCGTTTAGTAAAGTCGTTATTTGTGGTTGACTACAAGCTTGCTGAGACCAACAATTTGAGTTCCGATTTAATCTGGTTTTGTCTACTCCAGTTGATTTCCATGATATAACGTCCGTACAATCATAATATCTTATATGCAGAAAAATGAGAAAGACCGTAATTCTTACACAAATGATACAAATGCAAAATGGTGACATTGCAAACAAACAGAAAAATAGGTAGTGCAGCTACAATGAAGTCATCACGAATTTTTGAAGGAAAATTAACGATCCAAATGTAATCAAAAGTAGTTTAAAACATAATCAATTAAGATCACTCACCTTTTCAGAACTGCAATCTCATTTTCTAAACTGTCTTCTTTTCCCTTCAAAGATTTCTTGTCGATGCATTTTACTGCAAATCTGAGGGTTTTAATTTATCAACACCGAAACGTATGAATTTTGAACTAATCGATTATACAACACAATGATAATAATTATAGGTAGAATGGGTAGGTAATTTGAAAGCTTGAGTAGAATTAGTAATTTGATAGCTAAGACAATGTGAACTTACTTTTTGCCGGTTTCTTTGTGGACAGCTAGACATACCTCTGAGAATGCGCCTCTGAAATAATAATGAATTTAGTGGAGAGCAAGGTAACAAAAACACTTGAAGAATCAAAACTTACAATACGGTTGAAATGTTAGCTACTATGAGGAAGATCAAGCTACTACGGAAAACTTTTGGATAGTATTTAGTTGCTATTGGGACCACAGCGTATTATCTAAACCGTGCGTCCTTTTTGTTAAAATGTTGGTTCAGTATCATTTTGCTGTTAAAACAATTTGTTGCAGCTATTGGATAAAAAAGATGGAAGAAGCTAAATTTTTAGTCAGCAAGACATTTATTAATAATTATTGCGATTAACATTCAGAAACATTGAGTGTTCCGCACTGACATTGACAGAAAAAACATATAACATATATGTATAATGTGAAGGATAGTAAGAAGCTTAATTAACGTAGGTATTATGGTAAGTATTAACGCATGTGTTTTCTAAATCATTCGTAAATGTTTTGTTTTGATTTATGTTTTACACTTGAAAAGTGCTGTTAATGTAAAATATTACATGTTCTTAGCTCATCATATTTTATTAGGAAAAATTGTTAATAAATATGGTAGCGACTAGTGCTGTTCTACATGATGAGATATTTCTGTTCAACCCCAAGTCAGGTCGAGTTAAGTCTGGCACACTAGCATCATGTAGCTGTACCCTCTCTCTCTCTCTACAGCAACATTTCGTCCCAGACACACAATCACATAAATTGAGTGGTAAACATGTACAAATAAGAGCTAATCCCACTTGATATCAACTGTTGCAGTTGTTTCATGAAATGTGTACATGATAGGATCGTACCTTGTTTAATTTCTACATTAGCTGACGGCATTTTGTAACTTATTGGATTGGGGTGAAACAAAATACCACGATTTGGAGAGTTCGAGATGGTCCTAACTGAGTAGGGGAAGTAAAGTAAAGAAGTTTTGTCATACGACAACGCTAAGAATGTCGCTCCGGGAGTGGTAGATTTATGCAAACAAACTAAGTACTGCTATCGTGCCATCACCACTTGCACCACCTTAGCATGTTTTATAATTTCATTCTTATCCTATCTCATTCAGTGCCGCCTACGAATTGAGCTGTTATAAAATCTAGTGATCAGTAAAACAAAAGACTAGAACTTTCCGGAGAAAGAACGATACTGAGTACAATTCTTGTACACAACTATAACAGTCGCTCAGTTCCACTGCATTTGTTAATTTGGCCTAGCAGCAGTGACTGTGTTGACTAAGTGTACTAAAAGCACTAGATTCTACCTACTGATTAAAGATGAATGTATCTGTCTGAAAGTGAAGATTGGAGAAGAGATCTAGTCAGCCAGGAAGCCAGGAAGCCAGGGCGGCTAAAAGTGTTCGTTCAAGGCTCCCTTAGTTTAAAAGGCTCCCCTAGTTTGGGTTAGTTGCAGCTTTAAAAAGGCGTTCGTTCAGCATTACGTCCTCATATGTTTAATGTCTTCTTGTTCAACACAATACGATTAGAATACGTGCATTTGTTACAGTAAACTGCATGACTAAGAATGGGTGTTGTTCAGGTAGAGTACTCGCGGTCTAGTTATTAAGAGAACGCTTACTATGGTGTGAGATCTTAGTACATACAGGTATAGTGCAGTAGAGTGTAGTCAGTAAATTGTAGCGCTATATTTTCACATGCCGCTGAAAAACAAATCTCTTCTGTTCACAATACATAATACAGTTGATATGAAAAGGCCGTGAAATATAATACGCAGATTTACCGCAAGTGGGTCCTCAGTAATATCGTTTAGCTTTCAGAATTAAACTTCTATTCCATCCATTTTAGCATTATAGTGTTTCATTATAACACTGATGTATGAAACGCGTTATACGCCAACATTTACCAAGTTCTTGATTTACAGAAGTTTGTCGGGACTGAGTGCCGTGATGTCGTTACACGAAAAATTCTGGAATGTAGCCGAGACAAGCACTCTGCATATCAACTTCCAACCGAATGTAAAACCAGTGATATAAACATCGTGAACGCTGGACTATGCTGTTGGCTCGTCTTAATGTCAACTTGTTACTCAGGCTGATTGGAAGCCTCATGTTGGACTGTGGAATTCAGCATATGGACCGCTGATCTAGAACGCTGTTCTACAACGTGTTCCATTGAGCTGTCGGAGAGTGTGAGAGAGAGAGAAAGTAAGAAATTTGTGGATATGTGTGAGTGTGGCGAAACGTGGCGAATATTAGCGCTGTTGAGAGCATAACTGTAATTTGATATAATCCGATAAATTACTCAATGAGAACTTCTGGTTGAGTGACAGCAGTATTATGCTCAAACTGGTAGAACAGCTACGTTCATATAGTCATTAACCATCTGGTACACTGAACTTCGACTGAACTCTACTGATATAACTGATATAACTGATATATAATACGTACTAAAGGGGGGTTTTCAACTTGCAGTAAGGCAGAACGTGTGATGTTTCATATTGCTACATTGGTTATATCAAAACGAAGTTAAGAGAGATATTTCCAAATTGGAAGCTTCAGTTCGGTAAAACCGCTCATTATTGAATAAAGGTATATTGTAAATTGAAGATAGATATTTTCAGCAAGATCGCACACCGTTGAATGCTCTCTGCAGCTACAGACTCACAACATCATCATGTCGCAGCACTTGTATCGTATTATAAGCCTGATAACGACGTCCACAACCCTCAAGGGAAATAAGAGCAACATTTCATTATCAAATTTCATGACTTTACTAGTTGCACTATCACGTTACCTGTAACAGTGTTTCGCACTGACTATCTGCTAGATCAAGTCAGAGATTACCACTTAAACAGATCTCCTTTAATGCAAATGTAGCTTGATGTACACAGTCCTAAGCTCAGCTAAATCACTCAGATTTAACTTTTTAAAGATTGTGTGTGAGTGAAAGAGTTTAAGTAAAGATTTCCATGTCGGGTGATTAGGGTGCAGTATGTTGCTGACGTGCAGATTATCAATTGGTCATCTCGTGAGTTTGTGGCTGATGTAAAGGATCTGATTGATAATCAGATCTACGTGTGCTATATCATGTTTGTTAGGCGGTTTACGTGAGTTAAATCACTCAACTTGAATATCCAGCGAACATATTTACAAATCAGTGTTTAACATGCGATATATTATATGAGATATTCTTTGATCAGCGCCGAAATATTGAAGACATCAAAGCAGCAGCGAGCAATTGCACTATAAGTTGCATCAGCCAGCATAATTCAGAGCGAACTATACACAAATAACATGATGACGTTACGTGAGCAAAATATTGCAATAAGACAATTCACAAAAACATTATTTAAAGATCATGGATTTTTTAAGGGGTCACGTTCGACATGTATTGTCAAGAGAATTAGTCCGAAAAAACATGCAGTGACCATATTTAAGTTCAAAGTGTCTTGGTATTATGTAGATGGTAAGATTGGCCATAAAATCTGCACTGGATCATGCGTAAATAAAATTTTTTCAAAAATTTAAGAACAATTACTACAAATCACAGTTGATGTGTGTGCATGAAATCACATTGCCATGAAATACATGGGTTGTATATTTTATTGCAGGAAGCACCTAATTGCTAGATTTACCCGATTGCAGCTGAACTTCGTGAAGCTGTAATTGAGTACACGTTGAGATTACTTCAGCGCTGGAGCGCGCTCTCCCTTGAGCAGTACGTGGGCCAATGTTGAATTATAGGAGGTGGAAAGTCCAGCTAATTTCAGCATAACATAATATTTATACAGTTGTCAGCATGCACATGGTACTTACGTTCCAAGCACCTCTTTCACTTCATATTTATGGGAAATCTTGGATAGATCTTTCTTTTTACTGGCTTTACTACCGAAAAAAGGCATCTATGTGTGCGGTTGAATCGTTAGTTGAGAATGAGTGACGAACAGAGATTAGAAGAAAACAGTTCATTCAGAGAATCAGAACAGTTTGGTATTGAATCAACAGATATGCATATGTGATATTGAAATAAAACGGCAATCCAAACACTTTTCACACAAAATCAGCAGCCGAATTTAAATTTTCAACAAATCCCCTCATGATCTACGACCCCTACATAAATCAATTTGAATACAGATAATGACACAGAATGAAAGCACGCTTAATTTTTATAGAAATAAAAACTGAATTCTAAAACAAGAATAACAAAATTCAAAGATTCAACATGCAGTCAAAAAATTCCTCCTTCAAAATTCTTTGATTGAGGTAAGTAACACTAAATCATGCAAATAATTTCGTAGAGTCTTCCAAAAAGACAAGAAAATATTGGTTTTAGAATAAGGATGAGTTCAAAACTTTAAATCAAGCATGAGTAGGCCCCATACAAATTTTGAAAAAAAATATTTCGAACAATTATGCAGCTCTCAAGGGCATCTTTGACAGGGTTGCCAGTAATATTTGAGACACTTTTCAAGGTTTTTCAAGGTCACCTGGCAACCCTGATCATTGATTACGCAATTATTATAATTGATTATGCAATGATTATTGGTCAAAGTGTAATCAAAGTGTTTCATTTTCAGAAAATAGATTTATTCATTTATCACATATTGGCATATTAGAGTTATCCCACAAAAACTTTTTTACCTAATACGGTTTTGCTAAGATAAAAATGTGACAGAATTATTGCTTAATGTGAACATCTTGCTCGCTTAATAACCAATCTTCTTTATGCAACAATTATGTAACTTTGTAAAGTAAAGTCCGCTTTTAATAGGCAATATTACTTTAAACAAAGATTACGACACATTTTGGTAGAGTTGAACATGAAGTCAGTACACAGACTTACAATCAGTACAATGTACCAACTTAACAAACTGGGGGACAAAACTCTGGGTTACAGTCATAAAGCATTGATGTAAATTTCTAGAGTGAACAGTATTCAAGGTTCAACTAATTTTCTATTTCCAGAGCTGGTAGAATAACAGAATATTATATATTGATTTGAAAAAGTGTACCTTGCTGGTTAGGATAGAACTGACTTGTTTGGAGTGAAAATATCTGATAATGAACCTTGGAGGAGCAACAAGCTCCTCGGATCACTCCTTTGCAGTACAAAAGACATTAAATTGCATTGGATACAGATGGAAAATGTAGCTTTTGCTGACTTAAGTAGGATCTGGCTAGTGGCTACTATGCAAAAAATATGACCTAAACGAAAATTACTTATTTACGAAGCTCAAGTTGTTTCTGTTACTATGTATGGATCGGCACCAAAATACATTCTCGAAAAACTTGACATTTAGGTCAATACTTAACACCAGATGGCCGCATGTCATGTCAAACAAGACCCTTTACAAGACATGTGAAGTTATACCATTGACTGATAGAGTCGACTTTGCCAGATGGACAATGCTCCGGCATGTGTTGCAGTTGCCAGAAAACAGCCTGGCAGCAGTAGCACTAACTTATTCTAATGATGGCTGTCAATCTAAGCCAAGACTAGGAAGACACCAGATAAATTTGTTTAACACAATCAAGACCGATTTAGCAATAGAGCCTTTAATTTAAAAAGATTCATGTATGTGTAGGATGCAACGCAACTTATTGTTGTACAGAATAATATATGCATGGCTTGTGCTGCAGGAGTTAAAGCAGGAAGTTGATAATTGATATATTTACTACACTGCTGCTCAAATACACATGGGCAAATACAATTTAATTCCTCATTTAATCTCATGATTGAAGTCAGGCCATAAATATCAGAGTCTTTGAAAGTGTGCTACCAATATTTAAAGCATGTTTCTTATTTTTTCAAGGGCCAATTCACATATTTTGACTAATGTCCCAATTGGAGCACTCATTTACAATATAAGGTACAAATCTTGGAGAGCAAGTATTTGAAAGTCAAAAGCAGGATTCTAGATCACTAGAAGTAGATGTAAAATTCGAATTTACATCTTTCTTAGATTTTGTGTCGGACATAGTAAGGAGATCATGTGCTTTTGATTTAATGATTATTGCAAGTAAATTTTTTTAGCTTCACATCTTGTGCCTAATTTAGCACGACTTTATTATCAAAATCAAAAGATAAATATGTCATTCAAACAAATGAAGACATTCAAACAATGCTTAAGGGTTCACTTTAAGTCAGAGAAAGTAAACACTCATTTACTTACGATCCTAAGACCTCTTTCAACTCATATTTTTTCGAAATCTTTTCGACATCTTTCTTTTTGCTTTCTTTTTTGCTACCGAAAAAAGGCATCTATGAATAGAATAGGCATTAGTTAAGTTAAGCGAATCAGTCTGAAAAGTATATTCAATTGATTAAGTAACAAGTAAATCTGAATAAGCTTGAAAATAAGTATAGTAGCAGTGGTGTCCCACCCAGCGGCGTAACGATGCCCCGGCCACCCCGGCTACGCCGGGGGGCGCCATCCTTAGGGGGCGCCAAATCGTCATAAAAATATGGGACAATTTTGCAAGATTAACTGCGCGACTAGCACAATCGCATGTTTGGTTTAATAACTTCACTATTTATTTAGATTTTTCGGCCATTTTTTCACAAATTGCTCCCAGTAAGCCCTTATACCGGGGGCGCCACTTAGGGGCGCATTTTCATCGCCGAGGGGCGCCATATTGGCTAGACCTACAACGTTACGCCACTGGTCCCACCATAAATAGAAGCAAATTGATCGGAGTACAATCTCTTTAGCACAAGGGTCATTTTGCAAATACTCCCAAAGCTAATGTAGGAAGATCAATATTTCCTGCAAAGTTATGGGTACATGCAAAGTTTGCAAACCTTATTTGCTGCAAATAGATTAGAATATACATTGATCTGTGTGGCTCCTGTTGCACTGAGTTTACTTCCACAAATGTGGGACACCACTATGGTAAACACAGTTAAATGCTGTGAGATGATCTTAACTGGATAAATCATTAATTTATCATCAGCAGCTCATATATGTTATGGAGTACAGTATTGGTGGGGAGAGGTCAGTCAAATTATCTTGACGAATTATCTCAAGAATTGCGCCCGCTTAATTAGGTCTCAGGCCGACGCTAGATTTCCATCTTTCCAATTCCAAAGGAGCTTCTTTGGATTTGAGCAGCAGATATACCATAATAGAATATCTGCCGCAAAATCTGTTGATGAAATTCCCCCACAGCAGCTACAGTGAAAATATTGGCCGTGACGCTGACGCAATTTCATTGCAACTTGTGTGATGATTTTGGTACTGGAGACTGTTGATATGTACTGGACATTGTCTTTGATTTAGAAACTTTAATTGGCCTTGAAATTTTAAGCTATTAAAAACATCGGATGAGGATATTTTTGAAAAGATCTGTTTTTGGCTTAAGTTTGGTTAGAAGTTTCAGTGTCATTAGCTTGTGATTGCTGGTCACGGCTCTTGCAGCTTATTTTGCTTTTTGAGCTTATTTTACTTTTTTCAAATGCTAAGAGTAAGATGATCCATGTTGCTGTTATCAGATAACTGTTACATCTAGTCAAATATAATTTAAATTGATACTGAAAATGATATAAGGTGCAGCCAAGCGTGATTCATGAGGTATACGATTCCTGAAGTAACAACAATAGCTGATTCAATCGGATCATTGGGATCTGTTCATGAATGTCATGCTATATATATAGCACTGTTAAAATCGTGTTTAGTCATTTTGTGTCATGTTATCCAATTTCTGTTAATGTTATCCTGTTATCGCAAAACTAAAGTTAAAGTGGCATAAGAAGTACAAATTAAAAAGGTATTAATTGGCCATAGTTGCACATAAACTTAAAACAATAAATAAGTCAGAAAAGCATTAGAATTGAACATCAAGTTGACATAATACTACAATCCAAATAATACTCTGAAAGTGATAAGTATGTGATGCAACCCTAATTAACTCGCATAGATTTGTATTTTTTACACCTGTAACCAGGCTTTTACAGTTATACCGAAGGGGCTCCTGGAAGATTCTAGATCTTTTAACAGAGACCCTCCTCATTTAACCCTCAATCACGGTTTACCGATCGTTCGGCTGAGTCGAACGAAGAAGATTGCATAGGCAAATGCCCTTAGAGCACTCCTCTAGGATTGGCGGATCTGGGAATTGAACCCCCGATCTTCAGCATTGAAAGTCAGGGTAGATACCACTACACCACCAACCCATAGTCAGTGCAGCATAAAATAACTTTGCAATTTGTCAAACATGCAATGTTGACATGGTAAAGCCAACGGTGGCAGGCACTGTGTGCTAATTTGTTTTTGGAGCCCTGACACCTCCATCCATCTACCTACCCAACTACCACCATCAAAATTCGATCACTTTAACCACCTACTTTACTTTTTTGCTTTCGGCAAAAAAGTATTAGAGATGGAAAAAATATCCTCCTCTATACTACAATTAACGGGATTTTCTCAGACAAAGCAAACTACAAATACAAGGCGTTTATTGAGGAGAATGTCTTTCAGTAGGATGAGACTATATGAACATATATATGTAACATCTCGAAAGCCATAGTCGGATACCGTGAAAGCCATCTCGAAAGCAGTCAGCAATAGTCTGATACTGTGAAAGATTATCCAAGTTCTTGAACTGTGTTTCACTAATCACTTTCAAAGCTTATTTTATAAAAATATCTTTATCATTTATTTATAAATCCCATCCGGGTAATTTCAAGCATATAAGATTATAACAAATTTGGGCCATGACAAGGTTTTACAATCATCTTGGATAGGTATCACAAATTTCAATATAAATAAATAAATAAATAATAAATAATATGCACCAGGCCAAGTTTGAATTTTGTCATCCAACATCATACGTTGATAACTTATTTTCAGTTTCATCCAAAAGTACCAGAAGTACCAAAGTAACGATCAAACATTCTTGGCACAATATCTTTACCGTGATGCGTGACATACTCAGGCACTGCACACCGAGTTACGATAATGCAGACACATTAAAATTAACCAACGGTGTCACATAGGCTAGGGGTTGGGCCGGGTCGCGGTCGGAGTTTCTATGAAAACCGTGACTAAATATAATTCAATGCCACTCATCATTGCATTATTTACCCCCTCCCCCAGTTGTGTAACAATGTCCTTAAGACCCGGCTATGCCCAATGGTAAAAAGTATGGTATGGTACAATTTTACAAAATTAACTTTGCAACAAGCAACAATAAGTATGTTGCTCAAACCAGAGCTAGAGCATAGAGCCCTTTTGCGCGCCAGCATGCAGCACCTGGTTCATGGTTAGGTCTAACAAGCGTAGTTGTTTCAGCTAGCCATAGCCCGACGTTTTCAGGCCTGCTGCCGCGATAGTACAACGCTGCACAACCACCCAGAATTCATGAAAACGTGCAGTAACGTGGGTCAATTTTTCGCCAAAACCCCAACCCACAATGCAGACACATAAAAATAAATCGCCGTTTGCGCGCGTGCATACATAACGACGTATATACGTACGTGCGCGCGCGAACTGCCGTAAGCCACGTTATAACTCTGCAATTATGCACATCGCGCATTCCAGAAATGACGCATTTTGGCGGGAATATTCCTTCAAAACACTACATGACTGCCACCAATTTCACGCTTTTCACCTAGCGCCTCAAATCTTTAATAACAGCCCTTCACAATTAAACCTCAATTTTGGCAAGGAACTTAACCTTTTCAAATAATACAGAAACATAAATTTCAAAATGTAAATTTCAATAGAATACTGCCATAAATTAGGTTTAACAAGTAAGTAAGGCTTGAAAGAATAATTTGTCCGAACTAACTAATCTTGAATCGAGAATACTATCTCAGGATTACTTTTAAAACAATTATTGTTTATGTCACCAATTTCTTTAGAATGCCGATGATTCGACATCCGTCATGGCTCATGTAGCAAAGTTGAATTCTCATTTATTAAGATTAACTTGTACAATAACAGGGATTCAAAACGGCATCTGGATGGTTTGTATCCAATTTCAATAAAAACAACTTCCATCAATAAGAAGTCGCCAGACAACTCTTATCTGTTATTCAGTATTTACAGAGACCTGAGTCCAGTGTCACTTCTATAGGGTCGACTGTGGAATTCCCCTATTGGACGTAGTTTCCAGATCCGCTAGCCTGCCAGTTGTCAATGACATAGTCCTCTCTAGGTCTCTTCACTTCCATCACTCTCATTGGGCTGCCCATCATCTTGCGTTTCCCAGTTCCATAGTACATGTACGGTTCGGACATACTACCGACCAGCGCGGTGCGGTATGTACGTAGTGGACCCCACTCTATCTCATCTTCTGGAATTTCTCCTTCCTTCATCAGCTGCTCCTCGAGGAATGCCAGCAATCCTTTAGGTCCCTTCTTGTCGATGTCCATGAGCTTGAACGTGGTTTCAGCGAGAATGTCAAAGAAGACGATGTTTGAAGGAGGACTGCCATCAGGCGGACCATTACGCAACAGACAGTAGATAATACCTTCCCGGTGGAAGGTAACCACGGCTTGCCGCGACTTGTAGTTGTCCACACCCGCCATCAGCGCGAACCTGTGCGCCAAGTCCTTGATCTTGGTCCATTCTTCGGAAGATCTGTCGATTCTTCCCTCGTTTTGATCTCGCAGTTCCTCGAACAGCTGCTCCAAACTTAGCAGCTGTGTTCTCATGCACTTAGTGCGGTTCAGTTCTCGAGCTTTCGACATCATCTGTTTGACGATGTCCCCGTAGTCCTGGTAAGACTTGACATACTGCGCAAAGATCGGAGCTGCAAGTCTCATCTCGATAATGTTAAAGGCGATGAGCTTGCCAAAGGATGCCAGAACACGACGTTTTTCGATTAGAACTTCCGTCTTTGCTGAAAGGTATAGGAATAAGCTTTTTGTTTAAGATATCATTAATCATGGATGGTTTTCAAGAAATGATATGGGGAAGTAGTCTTCACTGCGGTGAGTAACGACTAACAAGTGGCCTTAGTATTTGCAATGTAAGTTATATCAGTAAGATCGAAGCTTGACTTTAGCATCAATCTTGTTCTATTAAATACAGTAATTTTTGGAGGGTGTATCATCTGAGTTGTATGAAACAAGACAGACTTCTTTTCTCCACTTTGTAACAAAACACAAGGACAACAAAATAGTCACGTGATTGACGGGGGCCAATAAAAACATCTCACCTTCTTCGTCTTCGTCGTCTTGGAACTGAGCAGGTTCTTCCTCCGCAAACACCGTCGTCATGACGTAATCTCTTAACCTGAATTTCAAGTGGAATAATGGGAGGGGGTATACTTTCAAAACTCAGCGAGGGAATTTATTAATCACACCCAGATATCTGAATGTGTAAAACCCACAAAACCTGGCATGATATAGAAAACCTACAAACCTGATCTGAACTGATTTGTCTGGAACGACTATGAGTGAACTGTAGTTTTGATTCTGTTTTAGTTGCGGAGCAAATATGATCAACATGTCGCATACCTGTAAGATAACACATAAGACAAAACTAATTTCCAGTATGTCCAACCATGCAACATAATGTTTTCAGGCTGTAAGAAGTCGAATTTCTCCACTAATCACCTAAAACACGGCACTTGAAGACTGAGAAAACCTAAAAACTAACCGTTATGAACGCTTCTTTCTGAACTCCCGCCACGCCAAACTGAATGAGCTCATCACACTGCTGAATCAGCTGAACTACCGACTTTCTCAGTTTCTTCAGTTCCGACTTGCTGGGCTCACTGGGATTGGTTCGGTAGAGAGCCCAAGAGAGGATCACCTGCATCAGCATCACCGCAGTTGCTGTGATGTCATCGTTGATCTGTTGCTGGTTTGCTGAGGAGATACGCAATGTTACACGAGTTTTAGCACGATATTGGCGGTATATTTTAGGTTATGTTTGTGAATGAGACGAACGAAAAAGTCTTAATTTGAGCCTATGCACTGCCCCAACAAAGCGACATATTTATGATTCATCCAGATTCCAGACGGCATCATTTGCCGAAGTGTTAAGCAAATCCACGATCTTTAAACTTTGTCAAACACATAATTCTAGTCATAATTGTTAAGTCAAAGTAAATGTTGGGCAGAACGATTAAATGTCTGAAGTCTAAACATGGGCCGATTAAATGTCTGGAGTCTGAAAATTGAGCCAAGTTATAATTCAAACACATCGTGTAGTTCTTTAGTTAAGGTGGATAGTCTCTAGTTTGAACTGTGAGCTCTTCTCTGGAACGTGCCAATTAGTCAGTTAGTTTTAGTCGACAACTTGTTTATAATGCAGCTACAGGTAGCATGGACAATTGACATTTTTAGAACCCAGAGCACGCCAGATTATGCGAGAATAATAAGTTTCTAACGATGTTTAGCTAATGAACAGTTCAGCCCGAGAATTGTTAGTTTAACCGCACTGTCACGTTTTACAAATATTACTCCCTAGTTATATATTACAAATATAGTTATATATTACAAATATTACAAATATTTCTCCCTACTTATTCTGTACCAGCTGCCTGCATTAAGTGCACGTGCACCGCGCATAAATATGCTACCTGCACCTGCTAACTCGGGTGACAGGGTAACGTCCTTTCGTTGCAGTCTTCAGAAAAAATTCTTGAGACAGACGAATATTTAGAATTATGACTAACGGACGATTGCAAAATTGGGGCGCAGCTGTTTTGCTGAAATTACCGCAATTTTTGTTTGTTAAAGAGCGTGGGTGTGTGTGGTGTAATGTAATGCAGAAAATAAATTAGGACAATTAATTTGTTAGAATTAGATATCATACCCTTATCATTGGACTTTAGTGGTCAGTAGTCTTATGTCATAAGACTAACGAATTTTAGTTGGCAAACATTTCTTATCTTTGATGACGGTTTACTGATCACTTGCTCTCTAAGATATGGTTGGGTAATTGATTGAATACTTTATATGTTTTGGACAATGATTCCAACAACCCTAGGTTTACAGTTAAAAGTTAAGCTACAAACATCAGATTTCTACGCAGCTCAGAAGCACACTAATAGTTATGGCTCAAATCATAATTACATGATAAGAGAGCAGTTCTTACATAATCACGGGTTGGCAAAAAACGAGGAGTAGGCCACAACAGAGTCGTTGTCTATTTAAGTTTGTAAAGTCCACAATGTTTTTGTTAATCTCTTCTTGACTCAAGTAAGTTCATCGATATATTTCTGCGTAACTACGCCGTCATCAGGACACT
>JH153345.1:510871-536366 GCA_000226015.1 Mnemiopsis leidyi
ACGCGCGCAAAGGGACTATAGCTATAATTTGAAGCAATCGCGCACGCCTCCGAAGGTAGCTGGAAAAGTGTTTCTAGCTGCTGAGCAGCCACCGCGCGCGGCGTAAGCACATATTCATTATGTTTCTACTTTGTTTATAACATAATTTTGGTCCTTCAGTCATCAGTGTTCAATTCTTTCTATAACTTTAGTTGACACATTCCTATAATGAACAACATTGACTTATTCTTTAAAGATCATATTTTTCTTAAAACTCTCCTACCCAATTTAAAAGTTTTATATGTACGACCTTATTAGATCGTATTGTAATTGTAAAGTGATGATTTGATATCCCCCAGTGGTAAGTAATTTAGGCGAAATTTATTATTTGATGACTTTGGTAATTTAGTAATTCGATCGATGTGTTTGATAGGAAAACAATAATTTCAAGGAAAACAATAATTTTATTTACAACATTTTATAAATCAAACCATAAATATATTTCATTCACACACTTGAATAATAAATTGTGTTAATAATTGTTTTAGTTAGTTTATGTATTTAGTTAGGAGTAGTCTATCTTTTTTAATTCTTAGATTTGTTTACTTGTGTTTACTATGACTGTAGTTGTGTGTTCAGGTTCTATTTTATCGGGAGTTTGATTTTGGGAGAAAGTAGAAGTCTACAGGAGACGGGGAAAAGTTTGTGTAAAAGGAAACTTGTACAGCGTATAATACGGGAGTGAAAGAGTATCTTTCACAAGTCGTCTTCTAGTTATTATTGGTAAAATACCAAGTTAAACCATTATCATTGAAAACATCCATATACTCTTGCTGGATCATCATAAACTGATTATTACAAGAATTATTACTATTTACAGTCTCAGTGTCCCATGAGATGGAAAAAAATGTAGTTAAGATAGCAGTTAAGTTTGAAGAAATCAATTCAGTTATTTTCGTACCTATTTTTCATGATAAAACATCTTAGATTACATTGAAAAGAAAACAACAAGAAAACAACAAATTTTATTTACAGCATTTATTATCAAATCATAGATATATCTCATTCTCACACTCGTATAGTGTGGGTTGACCCAGCATTGACCACAGATGTGAAGACGCGCACGTATGATGTACGTTCGCCAACGCGGGCACTGGCCAAAGGGCGCACGCGCGGCTCAACATCCATTGTCAATGCACACAAACACGAAAACAAATGAGCAAAAAAATGAACAGTAGAATACATGTCTGATCATCAAGTAAGGTTGTTGGAAGAATTTAAGGACCGAGATATGTTAGTTAGAATGAAAAACTTAATGAATTTATATTTTGTCCGGTCCCATTTTGGTAGAAATCGATTTATTCATTTTAGTTCTTTTCTAACATTTTTGTTTATTTTGAGGTTTTAAAAACATAGGATTCTATAATCCTTTCTGATGGGGACAGAAATGTTGTACGTTTTATATTGATGATTTAATGTCATAATTAATCCTTTACTTTTAACTTTGACATGAGCACACTATTTACAACAAGCTCCCTTTCAAGATATTTCAAGAACTTACAGAAATGATTAATTAAGACTTTTCAAAATCTTCTCCTCCTTTTTCGAAACACTATCTGAGAAGTGAGAACATTGGTTTCTCATTGGCTAACTACTGTCACATTCAAAACGAATCATCATCATCATATACTGTGTTAATCAGTCAATAGATAAAAACATGGAACTTGATAGCATGCTGTTCATCAAGTTCAAAGAAGGATATAGATAATCATGCCAAAAATGAACATGGTTGAAAGCTGAACATCCTCTCCTCCATTGCACATATCGCTGCTGCAGACTTGGATCTTGCAATCTTTTTCTTTTAGATGAACGCATGTTGAATCTGAATTTATTGATATTGAAGTAGGATACATGTGTATGGCCGTGATTAATTGTTCAGATGATTATTGATTGGTTGTACAACAATATGCACACTGCAGTCACCCCGATTTGTAATTTTAATTTCTATTTATTAAGGTGTAGTTAATATGGCCTTCTTTGAAACTTTGATGATAAAAAGGACAATGAATGTTTTGATACTCATTTTGTTGTTATAACAAGTGAGAATTGCAGTTTATCTGACGTTTCCAAAAATAATCCATTTTTCATAGTCATAGCTGAAAAACATTTAATTTGAAATATGACCAAAAATGGAACTTTTTTTTGAAAAGCCAGATGCCTGATCACCTTTCTTGTGCTACCTCACCCTTAAATGTCGCATTAAGGCTGCTGTTTGTTTTGACTTTTGATGTCCAAATGAAGGCTAAATTGTGAAAACAGTGAATAGAATTCATATAATAATGGTAACTTGGAGACCAAACCAGCAATTTTGCCAGTACAACAGTTGATATTTTCAAAGTTGTCCCACGATTTTGAAAAATTTGTGGACAAGGTTGATCCCCCGCTGAGAATGGCTATCAGTTCTTAATTGTATATAACAATCTTACATACATGATTCAGCCAGTCGGTTGGGCTTGTTGCAGTCTCTGATAATAAGATGAGAACCATCCCCCTTATAGAAGTTTGTAGTTGTGCAGTTCGAGCAGCCATTCTCCAAAGACTGAAATTTGTTCAGATTAAGGTGTTCTAAGTGGAAATTTTAAAAAGAGTCAACCAGTCATCTATCATATTCTGCGAAATGAATTTCTATCATTAAATCAGAAAGCAAAAAACAACAACTTAGTATATGTTAATATCCTTATGTTATTCTTACTATGCATGTTTCGAGGTGCTTTTCTTTGTTTTTGGAGCATGAAAAGCAGGATAATTTACCACTTGAAGGTGTATAGAAATTGTCTTGATTGACAGTAGGTGTTTCCATCCTGAGGCAAATCATTGTTTGAGGCCATAATTACAAACTAATTAACAAAACAGCTCATGCATAGTGAAAAAGGCTGATGATCAAATTAATTTCAAACCAGCTGCATGCCTCAGCTTGGGTCAACATGCTTTCCTACCAATATGTAGTTTTCTTGTTAGGATCTGACCTAAATTGGTAGAGAGTAACACAAATGGCTATTCTCTGTAATCTTAGAATCTTGCAGTACAATTAACCTTATAAAGTTAACCATTATAAATGCTATTTTGCCTACTGCATTTCACATTTATTAGATTAAAAATTAGAGTATGTTTTAGTTTCAATCTAAAAAAAGATTTTATCTCACGTGGTTAAGAACGATGGTTGAGTGACTGTCTGTAGGTTTTCAGCAGACAGCAAACGAGACACAATTGTAAGTGTCAGAAGAATGGTGATTAGTTTTCTAGATTCAGACATGGTTTTGACCTCCCTGCATTGAGCACTGAACAAAATATCATCAATACCAAATTCACAAAAAGAAGGTCTCTGAAATACATTCTTGAAAACAAAGCTCCAAGAAAAAAACTAGTGACTAAGGTGGCTTACCTCTCGTTTGGGTTGTATGACTGTGAAGATTTTTTCAGGCTACTTCTCTACCCTAAGAAAATCGGAGCAAGCTCAACGAATCCAATCATAAACAAACATAGAGTGGCTCAGCTTACGAAAGTTTGCTGAAAATAAACACATTAGCACCAATCAATTTCGAAATTAGATGACATTATTATTTTCGTCTGCCGGGTGGTGTAGTGGTACTAGCACTCGCTTCCCACGCCGAAGACCGGGTGTTCGAAACCCGTCCGAGGCAGGCAGTCCAGGCCACCAAGCTGTGATTGGTACAGGATTTATCCTGGAATTTAATCTCGGAGGATATCAGTGACGCGAATCCCACTTCGGTGTAATGTCTATTCCATTCAGAATGAGTTTGAACTTGCATATCAGGTGATAATGAATTCTGCTTGGTACTCACCAGCTCCTTAAGATGTCCGTACACGGAATATTTCGGAAGTTGTACGAGTTAAATTTTTTTTTTTTTAGTCAATTTTCTACATGATTGATTAACTTAGCTATTTTGGTGCAGTAAAACTTTAGTGCTGAAGTTTGACATTGAGATATCGGTTTGGCAGCATAGTAACCTTTTTTATTAGTCGTCAGGAATAGATACAAATTTCATCAAAAAACGATCTAAGCTGGTACCCTACTCTAACAAAAAGAATGGCACGACAAGGAAATGACACAAAGATCAGCCCAGTTTGAAATATTAAGCTAATTGATTTTGTGCAATGAAGAATAAAACTAAGCAGGAAATACATACTAAGCTGGTTTAATTTTAATTATTTAGTAACAGAATGAGATTTAAATTTGCATAAATCGCCAATTAATCAAGCTTGATGCTACAAAAATATTCATCATAGCAGCTATTTGCTTTCTAGACTTTTTGTATTCATACCAATTAGTATATATACTAGTATGCTAGTATAGTAATATACCAATATATCGGTGCCTTAACTAGCTCAACGTTTAAAATTCGCATTACAAAATTTCTCCAAAATCGCGGTTTCCTAAAATTGTTAACTTTTCATTAGCTGACTGAATGTAATCTGGTGATGAGATGTCAAGCGAAGTTCTGAATTATCATCTTTCTCAAAAGCTACATCATCTTCCGCCATCCCAGCAGAAACAGGTTCGACGAAATATCTATTTGTAGGATTTGGTTGGTTTTATTGTATGATTCTGTAAATACAGGTGAGTAGAGATCAAGTAGAAAATTTATTGTTCTATTATAAATAGATTGCTTGCTAACAGATTTAGTCATTAAGTGATTAACATTCTTACAATGGGTGTAAAGTGTAAACACTGGTTATTTCTTCTACTTTAATCTATCCTACTACTTGTCTCAATTTTAATAAATTACAGTTCAACTCATCATGCCTGTGGACGACTAAAGGGAACAACAACCCTGCAAAACCGCTTGTCAACTCACTCAACAGATATCATGACCGTCGTCAGGTACGTAAAGTGCTCTCTTTGGCGATAAAGTCCATGTTTACAACTGCAAATCTTGGGCCGAATCAATACAAGATCGTATGTAAACCCCCTTCGGCCCTTAAATTGTAAACACCTTTTTATGAAAGTTTCTCTTGCAATAGTCGTGACTCGTGAGGGTACCTGTATATTTTTTATTAACATTAGGTCCCACAGTCCCCAGGACCTCCCACCATCAGCTCAACGCCCCAAAGAAAAGTTCCTGTGTCCAGCCCGCGGAACACCAAAACCTCACCCAGGACCATAAAGTCCAAGTTAGCACCTCAAAGCAGTCCTAAAGTTGGGCGCTATAACAGGACCGAGAAAAACATGGCTGGAGTGGGCCAGGTCCCGGGTTCAACTGCGTCGGTCAAAAAACAGCTTTACAAACCTGCATCCCAGCTCATTCAAGGTTTTTAATAACTGATAGGAAATTAGATCATTGATTTTGTTTGCTTTCGACACAAATCTTTAATTTCAGACAAATCACAACAAGACTTTTTATAGGTGCAAGATATTAAGTAAAATTAAAATTATAATTTCTACGCAATATCTACAGTTTAACATTAAATATTCTTCTGTAACATAATTGTTGTTAACTTTAAATAAAGTTTGTTATTTAAACTGGTAGACCTCTCTGTTACAGTAAAGAGGATCTTGTCCTGTCCCGGGTATCGTTTCTGTGGCAACGTTATCAGCATAGTAATCTTCGTCTGTCTCATCGACAGTAATTTCTTCCAACTTGTGTCCTTCAGGGTCAGTGGGCGTTTCTGTGGCAACGCGAACTCTATCGGAAATGATGTTATCAGCGTAATAGTCATCATCAAAGTCATCAACTACGTCCATTTCAGCTACTGTCTTCACATCAAGATTGTCGGTGTAGCTACCTCCGGCTGCGTTGTTTTTAAATACTCCACCGTTGTCTAGATTCGTTGACCTTTTTCTGCTGCAGTGCTTTTGTCCGGTAGCAACAGAGAGGATGATAGTTGTGATAAAGAAAATTACCGCCAGGGTCGTACTTGTCGCTGACAGGTAGATCAGCGTTTTCTTTTGTGCAACTGAAAATTTGGTTTGACGGATTGTATCTTGAGCAATGAACTCGTATCTAATTTTTACTCAGTGTAAAGTAATGATAAGTCTCACTAAAAGTTTAATAATAATGTAAACAGTATGTCTGAGTCCTACCTTCCACTCTGTCGATAGTACGGGTATCCAGAACCTCCTCTCCATTGGTCAAGTTACAAGTCACATGATCCTCATCCTCCAACGTTAACGTTAGGGTTGCTACAGTTGATCCGTTCGTGACGTTGTTAACCCTCGTTATCGTTCCTACCTCACCACAATCCAGTCCTAACTGATCTAGGGATGTGCCCTCTATTTTCCAAACGAAGACTGACAGTACACCAGCCATGTTGACGTAGGTTCGCCCTGGAGCTCTGATTAGAGTTGTGTCGGAAGAGTTAGTGGTCTGGTTCTCGATGTTCGACCTTGGTTCATCAAGGTCTTCAGCAGCGTCTTCAGAAGGGGTTACGAAAGCTGCGTAGGAGAGAATTGCAGTTAGGTGAGCAACTACCGCAAATGAACGCATGATCGAGAGAAGTAGAGAGCTTTCCATGCAGTTATTCGAGCCGTAATACCAGCTCTAAAAAATTCGACTATTTTATACGATCATCGTTACGAAATCCGACCTTTGTAACCCTCCGCTCTTTGGCCCGACGCTACTCAAGTTGTTATTTGAGTTCTAACTGGAACCCTCGTTCTGTTTACAAAAGTACAACAATATTGCTCCCCTGTCACCTGATATTGTTTATAGCTAAATGTTAAGACGACCCTCTACCTGATCACGTGATGTGAAGTCGAATGCAAGCTCTTAGAGAGAGATATATTGCAGGAAAACTTTTCCCGAAACTAGAAACTAATTTCGAAAACAACATTGCCCCCTGATACTAAGTGTCACTTGCGTCAAATGATGCAGAATACCTTTGATCAAGGACGCTTTGGCCCTCGTTACTTAATGTTTTGATGACAATCGTCACGAAATCAAACTAAATTTCCTATTTAGCAGAAAATCAATGCAAACTTCCCTTACAGTTGATGAGTAAGGCTCTAGAACTTATCATTACGTCATTGTTTCCTGACATAAAACTTCCTCTTTCAGCACCAATACGAAGAAACTCCTCCTCCGAATTTCCTCCGCAACCAATCCGACGAAACTCCTCAGAGTTGATCGTGTTGACACCGCGCGGTGCACCTCATGTTCTTCCTCGACCACCCTCGAGGTCTCCCGCGCAGGCTGAAATAGTTGGAACTCAGATCAGAACGAAAAACAGACCTTATTCCCCCAAGACAAGTAAGTTGTCTCCTAAAGCCTTGCATTTAAAAAAAGCCTGACTCTTCAATTGTTTAGCCTTTGTGTAGATAATTTTTATCAGTACTAATTCACGGATCCAACGTTTATAACTTCACACGTCGCGAATCCCATCGATGCAAACCGACTGACAACCCGAACATACAGACGGAAATATACAAGATCAGTACCGAGGTTACATGACTCCAGGGATGTGTCCCACTCCACCTCCTTCCTCGTATAAGTCCAGCAACCATCACCGGGTTAACAGCGCTAAGTTCAGCGAGCAGAGGTCAGTTCCTTTTTTTTCTTATCTTAGACTTGTTTAAATTCGGACACTCCAACAGCCACATGTTACACAAGTGTAACGGCCAATGTAGGACTGAAACTTTAGATTTTTGGAATAAGAATGAACTCCATAGGAGCAAATACTTAAATGTATTGATTGTTTGTGACAACCATTGACGCCTTTAAAAACTTGAGATATTCCTCCATTTTTAACTAACCTTAAACTCAACCCTACTTTTACCTACATTTAATTTCAGTCGGTTCTCATCCCTGTCCTACACAATCTCGGAAGGTCGGGTCAGCACGCCCGGAGTGAGTACTCCCGGAGTTACAAATCACCTGTCCGGACGTGAAATTTCCGGCAGAGCTGAAAGTGCGGACTTCGGATACGTGTCCGGCATTGGCTCCTCCGTCAACACTCCTCACAGTCCCAATAAGCACTCGGGTAGGTAAAAGTTTTTGGACCTAAAGAATTAAGAAATAGTGAGTAAAGTTTGTTAGCCAAAAGGTTTTAGTAGAAATTCAATAGGCTTTAAATGGATGATCAGTAGAACCTATTCCAAGGTTCTATTGATCATCCATTCCAAGGCGCCAGGTACTTCGTTGTTCATGATTGCGCCAGCAGTTTAAAACCGTTTTTCCATTCATCAGAAATTTTAGATACATCCCATCTGCTTACGTGTCTTGATGCAATTCAAATTTTAAATGTGGTCGTTTTCGTTTGATCCTGCAAAATCAATGGCAAATTTGTCTTAAAACGTCGAGGATCATTGGGTATTGTTCACAATTTGGAACCAGCAAAGTTGGAGCGGGGCCAGGAAGTAGCCATGAAGTTCTGATGAGATGATATCATTACCATTACGGAGGCACAGTTACGTCACCGATCGTATGACTGATCATAAGCCGCTGATCTGTACAGATAGTTAGAACCTAATCCTCCTGCTGCTCGTAGACCTAACCAGGTTTGTATCCTGCTCTTCAGCAACTACCTAACCTGTCATTGAAATATTCTCGAATACCGATCATGGTATCGTACAGATAATATTTCCACAGCTCAATAATATGTCATCTAGAACCTTACACTTTCGCTGTATAAATTTGTTGTCATGGTTACCATAATTTACTGCAATCCTTGGAGCTCGGGGGACGCCTTGTGAAACGAGGATCTGGCAGTCTAGAGATTATTGTTTTACAGGAGGGCCGATAAGTGTGAATCTGTAATAAATCAGCACTACTCTCTCCTGCAACTCATGACTAAAGAATGGTGACTAAAGTATATTTTACAATTTACAAACCGTAAGAGAAAAATATTGTTGTCAAGCCACAAAGGTGACAATATTCTAACATTGTGATAAGTATGATAAAATGTGCTACTTTTATTCCAACCAAAGTTTGGCACCACTCCGTACGTGAGTTTGGATGATGGTAGGATGTGGATAAACATGCTTGGTAAACAATATTGAAGTGATTATTAACATCATTATCCTTCAAGTTTGACTTTGAACTTGTTAAGCTTCAGTTGTGAAATCTTTGTTAATGCCACAAAGCTGGCTTGTAAGCGTGTGTAAACGAGCGATAAATAATCAGCTCCGCACGTGCTCATGACACGTCCAACGATCGTGCTGCTGGTCAGCCACGTGACCTATTTGATGACGTCATGTGACACTTGCTGCACTCGAAATTTTGATTTTCACAAGCAGGACTATCGAAAATTTTAGTAAAAATCGCTACCACGTGACGGTTATTGAGCACGTTTGGATGATGATAAATTGGAGTTGTGCATACGGCAAGTCAAAGTGCAATGTTTAAATCTTTTAGAATATCGATTTAGTTCACCGGATTATTTGCAAGAGCGCGCCAAAATTCTAAGAAGAATTTACAGCAAGCTCCAATTAGCAGATAATTAAATTGAGATGATTTGATAAAGTTTTAGGGCACTCAGTTAAAATTTCCAATCCTTGGCCCCGTGCGAAGGTATGTGGGAGGTGAACAATTTCTAGACATCATTCTCAAAACTTCATCTCCATTTATCTTACTTTCATCTCATCTCAGGGAACGGTTCACCTCATTTCATCTCACTTCATCCAGAGAACTCATGAGAGGAACCTTAACAAGATCTTAAATTTCACTTTATACTGATAAAATGCCGACCTTCCAGGCATTCTCCTATGTCATGACGATTTTTCTAAAAATAGTAACAAATGTTGTGGAAATTCTAGTTCACCTCCCCCACGCAAACTAAAGACTTAAAGATTGTAACTGTTGTTGGCCCCGCCATGTTGACAGGAGTGAACAACAACAGAAATGAAAACTCGTAAATGTCTGTGATTTCTTGCATGGTCACAAAACAAAGACGTTTCACACTAAGTGACATCTTACCATTGCGCTTTATTGTTAATGAAAAATAATTATTATTTCCAAATTAAATAATGTTGTGCAGCGAAATGCCAAAATTTGATTAATGATGTTACTATATTATCCCCCTAGTCATTTTTCGGATTTTAACACGTCGCGTCATTTGAGTTAATTTGAACGTTTTTCCAATTACGAAGAATTTAATTTTAAGATCAAGTTAGGATTTATAGGTAATACATTCTCTTGGTTTTATATTTAGTGTATTAATTTATGAAATGTATTAGTTAAAACTTAGATCACTTAAAGCAAATTGCATATTTTCTTAATTTTCCCAGACTCATTTCGAATGAAAATTGGTACTTATCCACTTTATCATGATTATAATTTTTAACATGAACTACCATCAAATTTTGACCGCCATCATTAACCCAGACTACCGCGGAGAAACACCCCAAATCAAGGAGGAACCTGGTTACTACGGTAACGGTTACTATGACAACGGTTACGCCCAACCACAGAGATACGGACATGCAGCAGCAGCTTGCCACTCACCGTATCAATACCAGGTATATTCCGGCTAGTTCACATTCCAACCACTCTCTAACTGTTCCGGCTAGTTCACACTTATCACACTCTCTTCCTGTGTGAAAAAGAGGGTTTTTGTAACCGACATTCACGGCATAGAGGAAGGGAATTGTAAGGCTTGGAATTCAATTCACACATTTTGCTGGGCAAAGTGAAATGCAGAACCGTGGAAGATGTAAAGTGATGAGTTCCCGCCGTCCTGTCCAGAGAATCTTGCACCACAACATTTTTCCCTCAGATTGAGCTCCAGCGACCGTAGCCCTAACCCTAACCTTAACCTTAACCCAAACCCTAACCCTAGCAAAGTATTCTGTTGTGGACCAGGACGTCACTGGGGCCAAATCTTTGGGTTACAATGCTCTGAGGCACGATGTTCTCGGGCAGGACGTCGGCCACCAAACTGATGAGCAACCGATTTAACAATAACCGAGTATAGCGAATTTTTCAAATATTCCAGGTACGTAAAAACATTATCTCAATATCCACCGCAGTACCAGACACCAGAGCGACTCAATTCAGTCCCGAGCTTAACTCAAACACTGACGGCGCACAGTCTTACACAGACCCTGACTGCGCACAGTTTGACTACAGCAGCGACGGCTGCGTCGAGCGCGATCGGCAACACAAACACGAGCCTGTCTCAGCTGCTGAGTACTCTACCGAGTGATAATACTCTACACTCGCTGCCCTGTCTTCCTAACGGTACTTTAACTTCTACCTCATCTAGATATATTCTATTTTCTAACATAGTATTATCCATTATTCCTACACGTTTATTGGCACGAGTAAAGTATTTGTTGTCACGTACATTGTTTTAAAATGATACAGTATGTACGTGAAAACTTAACTGACTCTAATTCTATATCCCCATTGTCATTGATTGTATAGATGTTACGTGTACTTGATTTGGCTATTTTGTTACGATATGTAAACCTAAAAATCTAAACAAGCTTGGCCATAATTTTCGATTCGATAAGAATTAATCTAGAATTTGGGCTACCCAACTCGACACTTCGTAATGAGATACAATTCCACATAAAACTTAAAAATTCCACAAATGCTCTTCCTGAAAACCTAAATTAATTATAATGCCCTGACTTACTGAACAGTTGGAAAAGTAGTCCAGGTACGTATTCCTCACAAATTAGTGATCAGAAAAATAAGGACAGTATTAAATGCGTTGTACCAATTTAAACCCATGCAACTTTCAGATGAAGATCGATTTAAAGACCTCCACTCTAACTTTTATCAAACATTGAATAACAGTAACGATGTAAACTACAACAAACAAGGTGCGTTGTTTGATAAATATTTCCCGAATGCCGAAATTTTGATTGAAAGCCAAATAAAAAAGCTTTAAATATGTCAATCATTAGTATCAAGTACCGAAACAAGATTTATTGACTTTAAAGATTCTGCTATGGTTAGAGATTGCGCACTTGCAACCACATCGAGTGGTAAAAGTTTAATTAAATCAAACGTAAGCTTTGTATTTCAGTACATTTTCAACCGGACAACATGCAACCTGCTAACAACTCAAACAGTCATTCGAGCCATAACTTCTCAATGCATCAGCAGACTGGAATTCCACAAAGCTCAGTTATGACGTCACATAATCAAGTAATGACGTCACAGAACCCAGTTATGACATCACAGAATCAGATAATGACGACTCAGAGTCAGATGATGACGACTCAGAATCAGATAATGACGACTCAGAATCAGATAATGACGACTCAGAATCAGAATATGCCGGCTAATGTTTATTCAAATTACAACGGTTCACCTGTTATCCACACCAACTCTGTTCATTCCGGTTTACATACAAATCTTTAAATTAGAAACTTCGATACAAGAATTTGTGTATGAATAAAGTATTTGATAAATTTCACAACTGAGACAGGTACGATTGAAGATTTTACTAATAGAAAGATTTGATATTTAAGAAGTCGAATTAACATCTTGACAATTTCAGAGTTCAGTGCGCTGACTCAGGACGCCTCTCATTCCGCATCATATGAAATAAGTGGCGAAAACCCTAGCTGCATGGAGCAATCACCGCCAACATACATGATGACGTCATCTAATGAACAGATAAACGGTCACCCAATGTCACAAGTCACACCTCCCCTGTCACACATGAACACCGGACAAGTTACCTCTGATCAGAATAATGTTTATCAGAACATGTTGAGTGAGTCACACATGATGCATTCTCCTCAAAGTAACTTAGCGGGTCAAAACATGGTGTCACCCGGTCAAAACATGGTATCACCCGGTCAAAACATGGTATCACCTGGTCAAAACATGGTATCACCCGGTCAAAACATGGTGTCTCCCGGTCAAAATATGGTATCACCCGGTCAAAACATGGTGTCTCCCGGTCAAAATATGGTATCACCCGGTCAAAACATGGTGTCACCCGGTCAAAATATGGTATCACCCGGTCAAAACATGGTGTCACCAGGACACTATCACATGTCACCGGGTGATCAGATCACCTCACCCGGAGGGGTATCTGTCACCAGACACGAAATGGACAACTTGAATCTCAACCAGCCTTCACCAGACGTCCCCGAAAAAAAGGTACGTCCCAGCAAAAAGGTACCTATGTCCCCAAAAAAATTTATGTCCTCGAAACAGGGTGCGTCTCTGAAAATGGGGTAGCCTACTGATATCCCTATTACAATTAATTATTACCAATCACGCGACTCAATGTTTTGTGTAACTCATTTTCATGCAACTGCGTGCCCTCTGTGCGGCCATGCATCTGCCAACCTTAATGCCCCCAACTTTATTGTTCGTGTCATTTCTTTTGTGCTAACGTACACACAGCTAAGATTAAATCTTTCTTCTTTGCTTAGTTTTATGAGAGTTTGACGTGCAATTTATATGTTCGAGCAAGTTTAAATTGTTGTGATGTGTTAGTTGTTTGAAGGTTCATTTTTGAAGGTTTGTTTTTTATTTTTAAAATTTGCAAACACTCCAGTAAATTTAAAATACTATCACAGCTGATCGTAATACTGTATCCAATTTGTTTTTTAAAGCGTTCTTTTTTAACAGGTCATAAAAGTTGAGCAACAAGATGAACTAGAGTTGACTAGGTTAGTTAAGTTAATGTTCAAATCTGCCGGCTTCTTTTGGATCTGTTTGTGTTTAAAAAATTACGAGTATGTCTTACGCAAGTCCCTATTCTACCAATATTCAGTGCATAATATACGATTATATGACGTATGGTATTGAACCCCGTAGAGCCCTTATCCCGTACCCCACCTCAGAGAGAAGCAACCAGAAGAGACAAATCTGCTTCACTTGCTCGAGAGCGCTGCCCAGGACAGCAACTCCCGTAAAACCGACACGGAACAAGCTCTCAACGACTTCATCTTCGACTACGAGGACAAGCTATCTGATTTGAGCAGCATCAAGCTGGATGTCGGCTCAGAGTATTCTTTTCCTCATGCTGGTTTGTCTCGTAGTTTCGAGTCTGAAATTTCTTATTGTAATTTAGACCATATTGATTCTTGAATTAAACTGTTCTTACCTGACTTAATTGGTCAATCGCTGTCACAAGATAAGCAAATTTTGTGACTCCTTTCCAAGAATGCTGATGTCTATTGTAGGGGGAACAGTTTTTGTGTAATGATCAGCGAGTGACCACACGCTGCCACTTGTCTCCCTTCTTCTCCAACTCTCCTCAAGATAACATCCTCACTTCTCTCAGACGGAGGTGAAGGGTTCTTCCCGGAGGACATGTTAGCAGACTCTCCTAAACCCCTCCTCAACATGAACAGCAGCTCAATGAGACACAAGTACAAACTCATCAACTCTCTGTCAGGTAGCTTCACATTGTTAGCGTAGTCAGGTTAGAGTAAGGTGTTGTGGTAAATTTTGCTAATTAAGGTTTTATTGGAAAGTTAGTAATGTTAGGTTTTGAGACATGTGGAAAGTTTCCTTTTAAAGCTTGATTTTCAGGACTTCAACCGTTTGCATTTTGCTGCAGTTCCTTGTTTCAATATGTATTTATGAGTTTACAGACATTTTGTTTGCTTCACTTTAAAGATAAGTCAGAACCATGCCGATATTTACACACATGCTGAGTGAGCGAGCAACAAGTAATTCATTTGACTTGACCGAAACCCGGCGGTACGATTCATTCCTCCATTGATCAGCTTCGCAATGTTACAACAGTAATCATTGAAAATATTTTGCATTGTGTTCCGTGCTATGGTGTTAACAAGATGACTGGTTTGTGCCTTTTGCGGTTGTCCGCTTCCATACTTCTTCTCCGCGGTCAATCGAGCAATGTAAATAAAGGAAGTTTAAAACAACTCCCACACAAGGAAATCGAAATTGTCACGTGATCTACTTGCCCAAACTCGTAAAAATCTCACTCTCGTTTCTCATTGGTCGGTGGAGTGATTTTCTGGATCCTGATTGGTTGTCGTCTATCATGCAGCCGGTTGGGCCACCTGTACGACGACATAAGTAAGCTAAACTCTAATGTGTATTCAAAGAAACGCTCACCTACCAATCATGAGTCAGAGGATATATCACGTGACATGGCATTGTCCAATCAAGACGGGTGCTTTCATGAGCCGATGTCGTGACATTAGGTGATCTAATCTACAAATGAACTGGAGACATGGGCCATGACACTGGAATGGAAATAGAACAGATAATGATAGGTAGAAATATAGTTAGAGGTGAAGGCTATATTTAGCTTATTCTGTGATTTGTTAATCCGGCACGATCTCTCACCTCCTGCTCGACAAGACTAGGGTCGAACTGCTGACGTAACGAATTAGAGTGGGTGTGGACATCGTCATTTACGGTGTTATTCCAAGGTCTCGCCCGAGACTTAAAAATCGGATTGAAGTTCGAAACTGTGATATCTGTTTACACAGTGCAGTAATTTGAGCTGCATGCAAGGGAATGTTTCTAGTAAGGGTTTTCTCGATCAAATGCTACTATGCACATAACAAATGTAAAATAATAGAATGTATTGATGTATAAGAGGTAGAATTTGAATAACAGTTTAGTAACTAGGTGGCTGTGTTTCTTGAATCATTCTCACGTGCTTAGCCAATAGAACTGTCCAAAATGTACAATGTACTATGTACATTGTACATATATCTAAGCAGTGATGTCCAATAGCTCATGTCAAATAGCTAATGGACACCCTATTGTCGAATCTTGTTAAACTAGCTCCTTAACGGCAGTATCTGTTATAAGGCTGGCTTGTTTCTGACGAGGATCTGCCGATACCAAGTTTGCAGAACGCATCGTCCTGCGCGCAGCGCTCAGCTCTGGTCCACAAAGAGGAATATTCTTGGCGTTCTGTCTACAATGTAAGTTTTATCGCTAATTTTCATGAATTTCAAATTGTTTCAAATGTTTAAGTGATAGATATAGAAGAGAAACAGTTGTAATAGAATGTGCCCGAAAAAGATAATACCAACAGGGCCACATGTCCATGGTAGGGGTGGAGTTGGGCTGTATACCACATTGCATGGTCGAGACTATCCTTAGTTCAGCCGTCGCTCCTGTCCTCAATGGAATCAAAAGCAGTGGTTTGTGTATTCTCACATCCTTATTTTCTAATTCAAACTTTCCAGCAATCATCAACTCCTTAACCGCTGTTGTATTTATCAGTTTATGTTTATGTTTAATGATTATTCAACGTCCCTGTCAACGTTTTGTTAAACTTTACTGTCTCAATTTAGGTTTAATGCATGTTCCCGAAAGCTCTTACACAAAATTCATGTCGACAATAGAAACTCCTCGTGAACCGTCACAATGGGAACTTAACGGGACTGCAGGTGACTAATAGTTTTTTATTGAAATATGTGAAAATTTAATCGTGGATGACAGAACTAAGTGTTTTACCCCGTTAGCGAAACAACATTATATTTCTTGTATCCCCGTCAGATTTTTACAATCTCCAGAATTTTGACTCGAAGCTTGTTGTACAGAAGTTAGATCAAACCATAACTCTCTCTAAATTCAGCTGTAAAGACGGGTCTCAAATTAGCTGGACTAGGAGGATTGGAGCACCTCGAGGAGGACGAAGACAAGAAGCCTTTTGCGTGTGATTACAACGGTTGTAACAAGAGATATGTCAAACAGAGTCATCTAGAAGTATGTACATGGCAATGTTTTGTTATAACATTTAACTTTCATGTTCTATAATAGGAATGACATGGTGGTGTCGTGTGTACCCAGACCTTGGCCTGTGCCCTGTGGCCAGATGCAAAAGCAGATTCAGGATAGGTCAAAACTAAAACATGATTAGGAAATAAATGTGAATTCTGACTTTGATATATTTTTGAACGGATTTTAAAGGTTGTTAGCGCGTGCTGAAAGAGTGAAAGACCTGCATTTTGGAGAAAACTTTTCTGATGGCACAGTTTGTGCGTTTTTTTGTAACGCGCGATAAAAAAGTTTGTATAACTTTTTTGAAGTAAGCGCTGTGTGTGGCAAAAATTTCCCACGCAGCGCACATGTGTGTAAATAAATGAATTACAGCCGGCCTAGCAATTGAATACACAAAGCGAATTTCATTTAGTATTTGTATTAAAACTTGAAGTGATAGTTACAACTCATCGCTCTGACGGGATCATTATCCAGTACTATTGCTATACATGCTCTAAAGTGGAGGCTACAGCATCTCAACACTTTGTTTTTTATAATGAAGAACCGGTCAATTTTTGTGAATCCAGACCACAGACTAGTATTACTATGCGGCATCTCATACCTGGGCCTCTCAAATTCAGCCACGGCAATGAGTTTTACCATATAAGTTTTACCATATTCCTGCATTAAAATTATTGACTGTTAAAGATAAGTTGAATATGATGCCTTAACCATGATTGTTACAGATGCACAAACGGAAGCACACTGGAGAGAGACCGTATCCCTGTGAAGTGTGCGAGAAGAGATTCTCTAGATCGGACCAGCTGAAACGACACATGAGACAACATACGGGTAAGTTGGGATAAGGCTGTTTTTAAAGTAATAAAATAACTCGGTTATTATTTCCCCCAAAAAAAGTTCAAATTAGACCTAGAAACTACTTACTACAAGCCCTCCACAATATTTTAGCCACCCAGATATCGCTTTAAGATTTTTGTATAATATCTAATCTCTGTTCAGGAGACAAACCGTTTAAGTGTTCAACATGCGAGAAACAGTTCTCAAGATCGGATCACCTGAAAACTCACATGAGAACACACACAGGAGAGAAACCTTTCATCTGTATGTGGGGCGACTGTACGAAAAGGTTTGTATTGATCTATTGGACCTTGTTTATTCTCATAAACCACCATCAAATATTCATTTAAATTTTAATCGAATACAAGAGTTCTCTTGATCTCTTTGCCATTTTGTTCCGAGTCTTGATATCGCTATATATCGCTAAGAATGGATTGTAACACTTACTCTCTCAAGGTTTGCACGATCAGACGAGCTATCTAGACACACAGCGATGCACGAGAAGCACCTCAAGAAGCTCATGATAACACCCGACATTTACCAGACCTGAGCTGATATTGGGAGCGTGCTTGTGGTTAAAGTAGATTGCTCGACCGGACTTGACATGAGAAGCATTGACCAGAAATGAACCGGAGGCTAAAAGATGATCGAAATCAATTGCTTATAAAACAACATATCTCGTCATGGAAAAGTTACCTAACCTGAAATTTGGCTCTTGGTTATATGTCGTTCAATTTTTTGCTAACATTGACAATGATTCTACAATTTACACTGAAGCCGAAGGATAACTTATTTTTGACAAATCCGAAGTTTATTATTTGCCAATCAGGAATGTCGACACATAAAGCTAGATTACTTAGAATTAAGGTTTTTATCACAAAAAATACAATTGGAAATTAATCATTTATAAGTTATAATGTAAATCTTTTTTGATGCAATGTTTAAAACAGTTTAACGTGGAAGATTTATTCAGGAGACCAACAATTTGCCATTTTGTATCAATATAATTTAAACCAGTCTAGGTATTTATCGATTGTATAATGACATACTCATGCCTTGTAAAACGTTTAACATACAAAAGGTTTGTATGATTTAATCTCTGCTGTTTAAATGGGGCAGTATCCAAAATGCCCGACCAGTACGCGAACCAGTACGCGAACCAGTACGCGAACCAGTACGCGAACTGGTTCGCGTACTGGGTCGGGCTTCTTGGATACTGCTTTAAAATTAAATGGGCTGCGCTTTGCAAATGGTATGTAAGTTTTTGTACATTTGTACTTTGTAATACACTGTAAATAGCATAATTCATCAACTGGAATATAGTTTTTCCAATTTCAGATTTAAAATGTTATTGAAGCGAGAGCTTGCTTTGCTCTGAAATATAACAGCCTTTTTGTACAGCTAACATCATTTGCACTGTAAGGGAAAGTTTTCTATGTTTTGATTTCAAAAATATCAGCGGATTTAATTCTTGGACACATTTTCATGGTTTTTGATTTCTGTACTCATGGAAATATGTGCTACTTATTTTTACCGAAAATAGGATTTTTATCGAATTATGTCAGATGTACAGGTTAAGTGTTGTCACTTTATTGTTTTATCTTTTTATTGCATGTTAGAAACTGCAAAAGGAAATTTAGTTGTCGTTTCTGACTTTGGATCTAACAAGAAAATACAATTATTTCCCATAGAAAATTAACCATTTTTAATCAAACTGTATTTAAACATGATAAAAATTTTACATCGTTATCGAGATATTAAAGCTCTCATATTTACATTGACGAAACCATTCATTATTTGAGCTCATTAAATCTGAAAGAAATATTTGCTTGGGAACCTCAGTCTGTGTTGCTCTGTAGAGAGAGCCACGCAACGCCCGAAAAATATTCATTTTTGTTTTTTCCGTTTTCGTTCCAATCACCAGGATTGTTTAAACAATTTCATAATTTATATCCAAAGTAATCAGACAGGAGTAAGATTATCGACATGCGAAATGACATGGTAATACAGCTGAAAGATTTAAAAGCTAAAATGTTTCTTTCCATCTTATCTTTTGCCCACGTTGTATTTTGTGAATTAACTAACATCCCATCAAATATTAAAGTAACCAGAATAACTTATCATAATTAGGGCCATCTAAATGACACAAACAGTTTACTAAAATGATATGAAACTGGTTACGTACAAAACACAAACAGATTCAATTATTTTCCTGTATAACTATAATATAAAGTTTCCTGTATAACTATAACATAAAGATATACAACTTTTGATTTTTAGCTGTTTCTCATTTCTTACCATTCATTATTCAAACGCTAGTGAATGTTTATTTAGGAAATTCCAAGACTGTAACTGTAAGGACCAACATAGCCTTTCATAAACTTACAAAAATGAATACCGATTTTATATGTCTCTAAACATTTACACTATCCAAATTAAAAATAAAAATTCGCTACTAGAAGTAGAAGGTCTAGTATGCTACTATGCTAGTAGTAGTAGGAAAACATTGGTGATACTTATTGCCACTCCCAAGTCCCAAGATGCCCTTAGGTTTTTGTACGGCAGCGCACACCCTCCCGATATTTTACTCTCTATTCGCTTCGAATGAGGGTCGAACGAAGTCAGACAATTAGGTTTACTCATCAGCGAAGAACTCGTCGACAATCAAACATATCTCCAGCTTGTCTGATCCAGCTATCTTCTCGAGGTTTCTCCTGAAAGTGAACGTTTTTTGATTAAATAGTTTTTTCCCTTGTTTTTAAGTTTTTCGATTCATGGATTTTGGCATTTTTTCCAAATGTTGTACGGATTGGCCTTTAACAATTGGACTGTTTAGGTTTAAGATACCCTTGCCTAGTGTCACGTTGTGACAGTGACACTGAAACGTGTGCCACCGCGCCCACCACGCTTTGACGGCAACGAAGGCTCATTTATTGTTGAAATGATTTCATCATCAACACCAAGTGACAGTCGAGATTATCGATGATTTATGATCAAGAAATCTTTAATCCAAACAGTGCTCAATCATTCCGGGGAAATGAGAGCCTATCCTAACTCATAAAAATTCTTCAATCTTAGCAAGTCGCCATTTTTGTGAGTTGTGGCAGTGACACGTGAGGTTATTTAAATTTTGACAAAGGCTATTATACGCATAGACAGAGACAATGTCGATACTACATAGAAAGAATGGGCAGGGAGACAATATTGACAGTTTCTAAATTGAGCTCTGCCGATCAGAAGAGCTTTTTATCGGAACTGAGTTAAACTTAACAAGAGAAAAACGAACTCAACATCAACTTGCTTGAGTGAGTTGACTATCAGTTGAGTATCAGACTTAACTTGCTTGAGGCTGAGCGTCAGATTTTAGGATTTCAGTCTTCCGCTATTCATTTTATCATAGCTATATCGTCATGTTGTTATTGTTGATAAATGATAATGATAGTATACTATTAACAATAACAACTTGGCGGTATAAAATGAATAGTGCAAGACTGACTATCATGTGAAAAATCTGATATCAATACCCTTGAATATGCTTGAGTAAAAAGTGAAAATAAGGTACAAGCATAAATCGTCAATTTAAATCCTGGCCAATTTTTACACTTCAAATTTTCACCTAGTCAGTAGTCACTGTTTAGTTTTACGGCCTTTTGCATCTTTAGACTAAGACTAAGAGTAAACTGATTCAGTAATTCGTGATCGGTGATTCGACCAAGTGAACTGATTCAATTTCAAGTCTACAATCTGGATGTTACCTTACTAGACCTCTTCATAACGTACGAAATGCGACGGTTTTACCGAAATTTCGCCATATTTTCGGACCGCCAAAATTTCGGTCGTCGTAATAGAATTTGTTGCATTATTTTTAGCTTATTCCAATAATTGTGGATTCAGCGATTCATTTCGTTCTTAGAAAGTTAGTGATATGATGGTGGGACAAATTAACAAAATATTCAATGAGGAGTTGAATGTCAAGTAATACGTTTTAAATTTACAATAAATTACATTTATGTGCTAACATAAATAAAACGTCTTAAAGAGACTAAGTCAAGATAAGCAATTTAATACTAAACTTAGTAAGTCATGTGATGCAGATATACTGTTATTGATCAGTAGAGTAAAATTTATATTTTCGATTGAAATACTAAAATCAGCACTAATCAGTAATCTTCTTATTACTCAAGTAAGTGGGGAAATTAATGGAGTTGTTGATGATAGCACCGTCGTTCCCCTATTCCCTTCGGTGGATTGGAAGTCAAGTTGAAACTTACTTTCAAAGGCCTCGGAGACATCGTGTACAAGATGAAGCAGCTCATCCGAGAATCTTACTCCTGGGAGTACACTGGAAAACAGCGTAAAACTGAAAGAGTCGAGCCGGACCCCTTAGAGGAAGATGAAAAAATCGATTTATAAGTTTCATTTTGTTTCAACTTGATTTTACCGAAAAAAACTGTTGTGGCATGGTACTGGTATCCTGAATCCTTTGTAGGACGTTGCACACCAGTAATCCTTAGCTTTGGACGAAGGGTGGTGAGCGCACCGTAGACGGAGACCAATGACGACATTACGAAGCACCTTATGTTCTCAGATCAAGCAACTTCAACACAGAAAACATGGCACAGGTACAGGTCAGTAGTCAGACAAACGACCATATAGCTCTCAATGGGAAGTATAATGTTGTGTGGGCCAATCTAGCAGCTAGCCAGGCTAATGACAATATCGCACCTTTTTGGGGGCGTGTGCTCGGACGGCTTTCCATTTTTTCTGTACTGTACGATCAAGATTTTTTGACGGATTTTTATTCAATCTGCGATCCATAGCAACAGCATTGGACTGTATACTAGTTAAATTTAATATGAAGAGTAAGTAATACAATCTTACTCATATGATAGAGAGCCGGTAAACTTTAATGTTGTTTAACAGAGTGACAAGTCTTCACGCACCGCATATAATAAGCACTGGTTTTATTTGTTGATATTGACGTTATTCTTAGAGTTAGGTGACTGAGTACCTCAGTTCCTTACTTCTTCACCTGCATGACGTTTTTCGTTTTATGAATCCTTTAATACTCTTCGTGCCAGGCTTTACAGTTTACAGTCGGAGAATTAATATTAATGGTAGTCTTCGTGTAAGGCGTTATTCAACTTCGCCGAAATTTTCTACGTATTGATTAGATTCGCTTGCTCGTTCCGGCACGTGGTTGATTGCAATCATGATAATCAAGAGAGGAGACCTCCAAGAAAGAATCTAGCTTTGTGAAAACCCATGAGTTTGTTCTGAAGTTACAGTGTGATACTGATAATTATAAACTTGTTCGCCAAAGTCTCCCGGTTAGATCTATAAAATTCTGCGTTTCGGTCTAGGAGGAATAGGAAAGTGGTTTCAGTTTTAACTGGTGAACTGCAACATGTTTGAAGTATGGTTTTTATAACCCTTATAATTGTAAAAGCTTATGTGTTTTTTGGAACAGTTTTTTGGGAATTACGACTGAAATAAGCTGCAAGAAAGGACTGATTAAAATGCTTAAACCAGAAGCTTAACACCGGTAAACTAACTACCGGAAATATCATAATCTAGCCCATAATGAATAATGCATTAATAAAAAATCTCCTTTGAAAATAAACAAATTATTTCTAATTTCATTTAGCAATTATGAAAATGATTTCGATGTTTTCTATTCTTGTGTTTGGGATGGAAGTTTCGGAGACAGCTCTACCCCCAGGTGAGTCACTCAAAATATTTTGTCCACATAATTGTCTCGACAATAAAAACTGTCCCGCCATGCTTACACCATCAATGTCCCTCGACAATAAAAACTGGTCGCCGAATAGCTCGGTACCCACTCAATATTTGTAAATATTATTATCATCGGTAGTTAAGCTGAAAACTAATATGTGTATGGTCCTAAATGAAGATCTAGTGTTTATTGAATTGTGTTTAAACAATTAAAAAACACTACCAATTCTATTGAATTATATACAAACAATCTGCACACAGCAAAACGCACACGCAGAAATTTATATATGACCTTAACGACATGTCAAGTGACAACAATTATTTTATAACGAACATAAACATAAAATAAGTATAACTATAAGGCGTCACCAGATGCTCCAGTCGTTTCTTTGGGAAAAGCTGTTTAAAAGTAAAAAGGAGCTCGCGAAAAATACAGTGTCAGTATAAGTTCACACTCAAGAATGTCTGAACTTTCACGTTAGCAGTAAAAGTTTACAACTTCTAAAACCTCCAGACTGGGACGAGGGCTGGAGCGTCCCCGATAAACAAACCTGGTTCGACTACCCTTGAGAAGACGTCCCGATCGAAGTCAAAACGGAAGCTTCGATCGGAAGTGGAGAAATGATCAGCTTTGAAGTGCAGGGCTATGATGACCTTGGGATAGGACGAGTGGATGTTTCACTTGGTCAAGAGGAAGATCCTTATTTCATGGTCGAGTATTGTCAAGATAATAAAATACTGACAAACCTGCCCCTAGAGGACCAGCGTATTTGGAGGTTTATAAAGCATGGTCTGGAGGGGATCAGTATCGAGTGTAACAATGTGGAGGTCGGAAGACATATGTTTAAAGAATCCACCAGACTTCAAGACTGTCAGAATTCAAAGTGGACGAGCAAGGGAGTTGCCAGAATGAACTTCATCAGAGCAACTGAGGCATCAACAGGAATAAGAGGTATGTTCCAATGATTGCCAAATTTATCTTAAAACTATGACGTTAGTGCAACACTTGTAAACTTTCCATATTGATTTAGCCCTTCCTGAGATAAACTTGCTCGTTTAGAGGAACACAACATCAATTATTTGTCCTTCTTACATTAATTCTTAACTTCAACTGACTATAATCAAACTGACTAAATTAAATCTCAAATATGACTGATAACTCATAAATTTCCAACAGAAGAAACCTTTTTTTCGATGATGCAACATTTTCTCATTAATCTGACTGTTTTTCAGTGATCTAACTGTTTCTTAGCGATGTAACTGCTTGTCAGTAAAACAGTTATATGACTTTTCCCCAGGGATCTGTACACACAGCCTCTACCAGCCTGTGGCTAACTGGATAAATGTCCTGCCTGCAAACTCGGCGACACTCCATGGTTCTCATGTAACCTATACCTGCGTCAGACCTTTCACTAAAATGGTCGGAAATGGCACAGTCACGTGCTTGTGGGCTGAAGCGGATTTTATCTACAAGGTCGAAGGTCAACTCAGCTGCGAAATAGGTATGTTGATGGAACGGTTCTGATAGTGTATGAAATTTTTTTGCACAACAGCTCACGCGGTGGAATTATAAAGTGGCCAAGTAGATGACAAACCCTGAACGTTTGATATCAGACGTAATTCGCGCCTCCATGTAAATCTTAACGAAGATATTTCAATGTCTGTGACTCAATCAAGGAAACAGGTATAAAAAAATGTCACCCAAAAAAGTATCACTATTGTGGTCACGTCTTAAAATCTACACATTATTTGAGCTCAATGTGGAAAATGTTCCTAATCAATTGTAGTTATTACTTTCAGTTTCTCTGCGCCAATTTATTAGTTTTAGTTAAACTTTAACTGATAAACTAATAAACTGACAGAAAGAAAGTAATAACTACAATCGTAACGATAATTGCAAACACATTTCACATGCATTTGAAAAAAAGATTACAATGGTTAAGTCACAGCGCTGGCAAGCGCGACCGGTTTTTTCTTCTCCTTCCACCAAACCGGCCGAAGGCCGCTGCCGAAGGCAGCGGCCTGAGGCTGTTAGCCGGCCGAGGTCCGCTGCCGAAGGCAGCGGTCCGAGGCCGATCGCCTCCGTTAGTGGTAACATGTACCACAGAAGTAATCGAAGTTTTGTTTAAAAACTTGCCAGCGCTGTTATACAAAATTGGTACGATTTGGCAAAAATGGCCATGTTCAGGTGCCTTAAAAAATATGTTAAAATTAAGATAGAAGCTTGAAACTTTGCAAATCTACTAGAAGTTGTCCAAACTGATAGACTAAAAAAATTTGAAGGTCAACAGGTATCG
>JH153345.1:539569-564459 GCA_000226015.1 Mnemiopsis leidyi
AAGTCCGGTGAAATACTGTGTTTTCAACTGATTAATTATAACAAATTTCAAAAATAACTGCAAATTAAAAGACCAAAAATCAAGTTTTTTTGACATGAAGTAGGGTGGGGTTCCGACTGTGATGATGTCATTTATGGTAATTTACCTCTGACATTTAGGGGGGTTTTGTCATGATGACGGGGGGGGGGGGGGGAGGGGGTAAAAACTACTGAAAATTTGCTGACGTCATATTGTGAACGACCCCCAATAAACATATTTTGTCTCAAATTTCGGTTTTCATTTCATAATTTTACTTCCACTTGGTCTTTCAAATTTCCACGTTAGACATTTACTTTAAACTCTAATCAACAGAACGGCGAGTTAACCACATAGTCCACACTCTGTCAGTCGAATTTACTTCGAGTATGCAAAGGCAATTTTATAAACGTGTCTAAATCTGACTGCTCGCGGGCATGACCGTGTTCGCTAGGTTCAGTGAAATAGGATCAACAGACATATTCCGGGCCGCACTGTTAAATATATTGCTGAAACTTCTTTACGGCTTAAACCTAACTTCATTGTTCGGTTTGTCAGACTTTTAATATTCTGAATGGTTTGATTATATGTTTCAATATGATATGACTATGAACGACTTGCATTTTCGCATAGTTTAAGTTACGCCAATTTGATGATTTCTAGAGCTAGTTGATTTTTTAAATCTAAAAACCTCGCATTGATCTTCTTCCGTTTCTGTTACAGTATCGTCACTCTTATCTGAAAATCGGTCATGCGGGTATTTTTGAGGTAATTCAAATCGAAAGTTCACATCTAGGGATTTAATTAAGTTTAAAGTTAACGCCCAGAGAATTGATATAGTAAAAGTTCGTAATTTTGACGTTAAAAAATACTGAAAATAATTAAACGTACCACTACCAGGTAGATTAGGAAACAGGTTGTCGGGGACGTCATCAAGATTCAAATTTAAATTGTCATCCTCTCGAGAGTCCTTTGTATCTACGCTAAACTGGATAGTGCCTGAAATGTTTCCATAACTCATCTTACTTAACTATATAAGGCCGCTCATAAATAGTTGGCCGACTGGATTATATTATTATATATTATATAACCATGTTTATGCTCTACTTGCCATCATGTCACTTACATCGGGATTTATGTCGGAGATAATTGTTTAAAAAATCAAATCAGTCTTCATAATATTATAATAGTGATAGTGATCCGCGGGTTTTGAAAATCTACTCAAAAAAATCTCAATGCCCTCACCTGGTCGAGGCCCGACAAATTCACCGCTAGTTTTTGGGTCGAATTTCTCCAATGTTCCTTCAATTTCTTCTGGGATAAAACCATGAGTCTCTCCAGGCCCGGCAACCGACCATCCAACTTGCACCTAGATGAATTTTTAGGTTCAAATAGAAGTTGAAACCGACGGGTTTAAATGCTGTTTGGTCTGGACTAACAGTAAATTAAATTTGTTTAAAAAACTTAAAATTACAATTAAATTGGAAACTTAAAAATTTTGCAATTTTATAATATTTAAGAATACAAGAACAATTTAAAGGGCAAGTGAACCTGTCCAGGGAGGAGCTCCTGATGATCTTGGATAGCTTTAAATGGAGTTGTCAACGTACCAGTTCCTGAATATGAGATAATGATAGCTTTAAATGGAGTTATAGTCAACGTACCAGTTCCTGAGTAAGAGATAATGATAGCTTTAAATGGAGTTATAGTCAATGTACCAGTTTCTGAGTAAGACATAACAATAGCTTTAAATGGAGTTATAGTCAATGTACCAGTTCCTGAGTAAGAGATAACAATAGTTTTAAATGGAGGTATAGTCAATTTACCAGTTTCTGAGTAAGACATAACAATAGCTTTAAATGGAGTTGTAGTCAATGTACCAGTTTCTGAGTAAGAGATAACAATAGTTTTAAATGGAGGTATAGTCAATGTACAAGTTTCTGAGTAAGAGATAACAATAGCTTTAAATGAAGTTATAGTCAATGTACCAGTCCCTGAGTAAGAGATAACAATAGCTTTAAATGTTATAGTCAATGTACCAGTTCCTGAGTAAGAGATAATGATAGCTTTAAATGGAGTTATAGTCAATGTACCAGTCCCTGAGTAAGAGATAACAATAGCTTTAAATGGAGTTATAGTCAATGTACCAGTTCCTGAGTAAGACATAACAATAGCTTTAAATGGAGTTATAGTCAATGTACAAGTTTCTGAGTAAGAGATAATAATAGCTTTAAATGGAGTTATAGTCAATGTACCAGTTTCTGAGTAAGACATAATAAATATAACACATTATAGGTTTTGGCTGGGAATTGTCGAGCTTCAACTTTGATGACGAGCAACACTTTTGGCATAGGATGATGACAGCTTTGCTTTTAAATCCAGTGCAAAAGTGCTAAAGTACCGTGTTACCAAACGGAAATCCCTGTGACACGTTAAATGGAATTCGGAAAGATCGCAAGCATGAGACTCGAACCTCAACCTATTAATTTACCAGTGGCATTTTCACGTGACAATTGATTTGAAAACCAATCTCTCGTCAATAAAGTGACAACTAGATTTCATGAAAAAATTGAAGTCGCAAGGGTAAATCATGATTATTCACAGTTAAACCTATCAAGAAGTGATATCTAATGAGAAAAGTTGTCAATTTACCAGACATTTCGATGTCGATCGTATTTCCAGCCTGGGGGATGCCAAATCCCCATTTTTCTGCAACTTCGGGAAACCTGTCGGGGAATTCCTCTGATCCGCCCTTGGGAGCAGAAACGGGAAGCTGGTACGTCAGGTCCGGCAGAGGAGTGATGTTACCTTCTCCCTTCTCTCTGAAAGTCATTTGGTTGGCGAATTGGTTACTTCGCGAAATTTCGGAGCTTTCACGGTTGAAACATCAGTATGACTATGTGATTGATTAAACGTATTTTGCTTTCATATTAAAAATGGCGCTAAAGCTTTAACCTCAGTTACTGTGAGTCCTGATCGCTATTGGTTCCGCTAAAATAGCAAAGAAACGTAGAAGATATCGGAATCGCTATATCATAAATCCAGGGATGTCAAATGGTGGCGAATAAATACTTTACGTTTACGTTTACGTTAATATCAGGTTTGAGCATTTATCAAACTGCAGAATAGAATCAAATCAAAATTGACAGTTATCATTGAGATGGGAGATAGGAATATTCTGAATAAAACTTTCTTGATCGGCCAAATTGATCGCAGATTGGAAATTTGCTGTAGAACTGCAGTTTCAGGTTTCTTCTCCTTGCTCGCTTTTCGAGCTTTATAACGATATATTGCATTTGCTGGTCATTAATTTTCGATCAAAACGTTGAAATGCCAAAAACGAAAAATAAAAAAGACGATAAAACAGCCAAATTCCCAATCATGGAGAAGGTGGGATACCTTTTAAGGACGCTATCGGAGTTCATGGGAGACGTCATGTGAATCTGAACTTCCACCGTTTTCGAAGTTTCCAACTCCGCCCCGTCCACCTCGACGTTTTCCTCTGGTATGCTGCACTTAGATATTTCTGGATTTTGGGTACGTTTTTCGTTATTTTTGATGTGCTCACACGTTCGCGGCTTGTTGGCTTTTGGAATACGATAGAGAGGCGTTGACGGAGGTTTAGCATAAGTCCGACCATCGATAACGTTGCTGGTACTTGAAAACACGGGAGAGGAAGACTTAGGTGCAAAAAAGGGTGTCTCGTCCTTGGCCGATTGTTCTTCAATAGTAGTATCTACGTTTTGCGATGAGGAGAGTAAGCATTGCCCGTTCTGAAATTTTGATTCATTGCTGAACTGAGGAGTGACGTCACGAGAAGTGCCGTTTCGCGAGAGTGTAACACCACGCGGTTGTGAGAAGTCACGCGGGGGTGTGACGTCACGCGGTGGTGTGACGTCACGCGTTGGTGTGACGTCACGCGATACTGATATAGGAGGTTGGAACTTAGGAGCGTTCGATGGGCATACGGGTGAGGTGTGTCTGTTGTCTAAGGTTTGTGTTGAGTATTCTGTTATGAAAACTTTCTTGTCCTGATTTAGGAAGCTGAAATAAGAATTTTTTGCCTGGATAAAATTTGAATCAAATTGGTGATCTAGAGAAAAACTTGACATTGGATTCTGGATAGCTGATGCTCTCAATGAAAAAATTTGTAACTTTCCGGAATTCCGGCTGTAACCATGGTAGCCACTATAGCAATGCACATGGTTACATAAGTAACATACCTTCTGGGTGAGGCCTGTGGGGGTGGGTCCTCCCGACGGATGGTCGGGGGACTGTAACCAATCAAAGCGTTATGTTTCAGGATGGGAGGCAGGTCTTCGCTCGGCTTGAAGGGGTCCTGGAGTCTGCCAGGAGCGACTGATGTACTGTCTTGGTTAAGGGCAATTTATTAAATTTGGTTTCGAACTAGCGAGGTAAATCCGATATATTGGATATAGCCAATTTCGTTTATCAAGAAAGCTAAAATTAACAATGTCGATAATATTAAAATAGCAAATTTTGATCTGATAAGAGTCAGATCACCTACTGTGTACCTGGCCGGTTGGATGGAATGATTTCGTCCGGTAGTTTCTTAACGTCCTCCGCTTCTTGGACGTCTACCTTGCTTTTCTTCTTCTTTTTCTTTTTTGAATCTAAGTGCATCATGGTATGAACTGAGTTATGATACGGAATAATCTTCAGATAAACTCCTTAAACCATTATCGTTATAAATTTAACTTTCCTGTACACCTATAAACCTGAAGCTGTTTATAAACCATTGCTCTACCGCCAAGTGCTATAATGCTCTGCCTCCATATAGTTACCTGCAGCGGGCTTAATAGACTCATTTTACAACCAGAGCTACCCTAGTGTATTGCACTGATTGTAATGAAGTTAAAAGTTGTCATACTATCCCTTTTGCATTTTCAAATTAATACTAGAATCATACCTACTTTAGTTATTTTGAATAGTCGCCCGTAAATCTCTTTAAGGGATTGATGCTTGGGACCTCAGTAAGATCCTAACACTCCGATACTAATAAACTTGAAATTGATAATGAACGTTTTACGATAACTTCAGATAAAAAGTTGTCTACTGTAGATACTTAAATTTTGGTTTTGTGGTCTGATTACATAATAATATTAACATGGTCCCATCTCAAATACCAATTATTACCTTTATAGGCGTATTCTTAATCGAATGTCACAGCAGTACAGCACAATCAAGAGGCTGACATCGAATTCACAATTATAATACTAAGATTGATTTTTGAGCTCATTCATGATGCGCTGATCGAACCCTGTATCGTCCACCATGATTAAAAACAACATTTATTTTTTCTGTTCGAGAAATGCAGTAAAACTAAACAAATAAAAGTCTTAACATTACATTAGCTTACTAGCATTTCCTGTTGACTTTTTGGTTTTCTTCACGAGTCTCTTCTCGTTATTAGTCCCAATGTTAACTACGCTTGGTCTAGCGGTTATTCGGCGGTTTTTGTTGTTGTTACTCACCCCAGCCTGCCCTCTCTTGGCCGGATGAGCTGACCTGCGATAGTTAAGTTCATCTATTTTTAGTTCATCTATTTTTAGTTCATCTATTTTTAGTTCATCTATTTTTAGTTCATCTATTATTAGTTCATCTATTATTAGTTCATCTATTTTCATGCAACGTGATTGCACTGGAAGAGGTGAAAGCCATCTTTTGTACCTAGAAGTTAGAACATTTTTGACATTCCAGCATATTCTATTGCAGCATTCGTTATCGCAGCCGTCATTTCGATCGGCTATTTCGATTTTCGAGTAAGAGTAAGATCGAATCTGGCTATTCGTTATAACACTATGCTCCAGGTAGTCAAACGTTAAACAACAAGCTAGTAGCCCAGTATTTCAGCGTTAAAATGGTTTATTTCAAGTGATCATGTGACCAGCTGCGCCGAATCAGATGGTCAGGTGACTGAAAGTGGAGTATAACTATGAGACTTAAATCTTAGAAACACAGTACATACGGGCTAGATCAACGTCTATTGTCTAACTCAACGGTTACTGACGTCAATAGTTATCTGTTTATATTATTCAGTTAATTTTGATTTTTATTATTTAGTTAACTGTATGTCCAATTATTGAATTTATCTTTTAAAAAGCGATTTCGAGGGTGGACTTATGGCTAGCTTTTAAGCTAAGATTAATATGTTTACCTATAAACATCGTTTAACTGCATACATCATTGACTTTGAGTCATGAGTCATGAGTAATGATTATCGCATAGCCTACACCTTTACTTTTCACTTTAATTATGGTGTGTAGAGTGTAGACTGTAGCTGCGATTTAAATTTGCGGTAACTAGCTAACTTGTCCATTCACGATCCACGGTGGTCAGAGCATACATTGCTGTGTTCAGTGACCGACAAATGGATCTGCCATATAGCGCATTAGCGCGTCATTTTTTTTCTGGTAGCACTAGGGTCGTGAACTGTGAAGTGTTTATTTTCAGGGCAGTTATCTTGCATCGGAATTTTTGACAAAATTTAACGTACCTGCTTCAGTTAGGTTATTCAGGTAATTCATTGAGACAACTTTCTGAATCATGCTCAAAGCATCACCCCTCTATACCGGTTTCGAGTTGGAAATCTAAGAAAATTTGGGGGCTTAAAGTTGCAAGTTTTGTTATTTCTGTCAATTAGATTTCTTCCAGAGGGCCAAGGCCGAATCTTAGATATTGGAGTATTTTTATCCCCTCCAAAATCGTTACTTCTGTCAAAATCACGTAAATACTTAAATACTACGTAAAATGGCAATATTACCAAAATTCCAAATTTTTACCCGTAACGGTAAATTTCCTTCTTTTGGGAAAATAACCTTTTTTTGATTTCCTCAATGTAAATGCTCTTTATTCATTATTATATTCTAAGGTGATTTCGACTCCCGTTGAGTTTTGAAACACCCTGTACAGTCAAATTCGCTAGACAGATTTGGTGTTTCCCCCTTACAATAGTAGCCTTTGCTTTAAGTCTGGAGGAAGTCGCAGTTTTCAGAGGGGTAAGTGCCCTAAACGGTCGGGGCGATCAATTTGCCAAACGTGGGGAGGTGGTAATTGAAATTTGGGGTAGTTTTGATGGTGGGAAAGCATATTTGCTTATAGTTAGGAAGTAAAAGTTAAAACCGGAATGCAATTGAAATTGTCTGGATTTTTTGTTAAAGTCGGGTGGAAAGCAAATATCTGGGGTCTTTAAATTTTGTTCTTCAACAACAAAAAAATTTGTCTTAGGTATGTCGAAATTTGACGGTAGCACGGATAATTAATTAAAAAACTCAAACGCAACATTTTATCCAAATTTCATCATACCTGTCAAGTTTCGCAGTTGATTAAAACTTGTTTGATGTTGTAGCTCTTTATTTCAGAACTATTTAATGTTTAATTGGTAACTCATGTAAGCTGTAATCTTTATGGTATTCGCAAACATCTATGGTTAAAACATTCAAAGTATTTACGACAAAATACGAGAAACAGTCGAATTGGCATTGCTGCGTTATTTTTGGACAAATCTATCAGCATTCAGCAACACATTCATTATACGTAATACATTATGATCCGAATTCCGGAGCTCTAACAAGTTTTAAGCATATGGAAAATTTAAGAACATCAGTCGCTCGGTCAAATTTTTGGAAGGCTTACATATAAAATCCGATCTATTAGTATGGCCATATTTTTTTATAACCAAAAAGGATTTGGTTGTATTGACTTTGATGTATTGGTTTGTTTTTATTTTAGGTTTTGATTTTCTCTCGATCTATCCGCCTGCAAAATCTGGCTCTTCAAATCCATTTGTAATCAGCATTTGGCGGAAACTTTGAATGAGTAATATACCTTCATTCAATCAAATTAACATTAATTATGTTATTGATTATTATTATTTAAGTTAAAGAAATTCTTGAGCAGAGCCAGAAGAATTCATGGTCTGAGAAATAGATAAAATTAGAAACCACGTACTGTCTCTCGGTTTCTTTATCAGTAATGTAGACAGAGAGTTGTTCTTTAACCTCCGGTAGGTTTAGGATTGCCGTTGCTCTGCGGAATATGCAAACTGTAAACGCACTTTGTCATTTAGAATAACTATAACTGTTTATATAAGCACAGTAAAGTTGAATCACTTTCCGCCCTAACTTAGTGCCAGTATAAATGTCAGTAAAGTCAGTACAAAGATTTCGCTACTTTTTTTTCAAAAATTTCTTGAAGACCTTACGTCGGCCTGGACTCAGGAGACTTCTGCAAGCTTTTTTCGATCAGCATCTTCACCAAGTTTGAGTACATGGGAGGGATGTCGTCGTAACTCCCTTTTACTATCTTGTAGCACAGGCTTACCTGTTAGAATAAGGAATGTTGAATACAGCTCATAGTTATGTAGCTGGTTTATCATAATATCGCTGCCTTATGATGATATAGCTGCCTCATTATAATGTAGCTGCCCAATAATAATATAGCTGCCTTATAAAAAAATAGCAGCTGCCTAATTATAATGCAAAAAACGCAAATTTAGGTCACTTCCTTAGACGGAATAGCCTGAGGTGCTCATCTACTTTTCTGTAACCCTGAGCCACTCCGTACCGAAGCACTAAACTAGCTCTAGGGGGTAATCTTACGTGCCAGGGAGTGTGCATTACCAGCCGAAGCTGTACCAGACGCAGTCTGGTGACTGGCCGCCTTGCCACAGCCGGGGATCCAGTCCTGGTCTACCGCATGGGAGGCGTACATGAAGCCACTACACCGACCAGCCGACAATAATATAGCTGCCAAATAATAGCATAGCAGCTACCTAAAAGTAATATAGCTGTCTGAATTTCAGATCAAAGTGAGAGGGGTATTTTTAGGGATGGTTAATAATCGTTTCAATATTACGCGATTTATTATTGATAATGATTGGTTATACCTATTATTGATAATGATTGGTTATACCTATAACTTCTTATTGGTTATAAGTATAACTTCTTATTGGTCTATAAGTATTACTTCTTATTGGTCTACAAGTATTACTTCTTATTGGTCGATCACTATCACATGATACACAAAATTTGTGGCCCCTCCCCAAAATATATATTTCTTTATAGATAAAGGTTTTTTGGGAAAGGTTTTTTGGGAAAGGATTCTAATGTTTAGGCCCATTATCTAGTTAAAATAATTCCAATTTCATTGAAAATAGATGGGGGCAGTTTCGACACCTACCAAGTGATATTGGACAGCGATTGACCAATGAAAAGCTAGAAATGACTAATCGAGCAACGTTACTCTTGTCTTAAATTAAAGACTTTACACGTCTGCGATCACGTATTGACGTAAATAACTAATAGCCCATGACGCAAACAAATGCCCCTAAGTGGATGAAAACGTCAGTGACTGAGAAAATTGCAGCAAAGCGGCTGATCGTGTGGGCAGCCGGGCACATAGCAAAGTCACATAGTAAAGGCCGAGCAATACCACGGCAATGCAATGGCAAGTTTATAAAAAAGGAGGTATTAGAACCACAAGAATTGCAGAGCGTTTAAATTTGACAAAGTCGATCTTCGCGGTTATTGAATCGGCGAAACGAATTTAAATGCTGGGACCGGACGTAATAAACGAGTTTATTTGTTCAACATTTTTTAAATCGTTCTCTATAATTGAAACAGTTTTTAAGCCAATTTATCATAGGTTATATCCGATTCTTGTTTTCTTATAGTGCTGGGATCCTCATAAATATTCTTCAGCAAAATGCCCGGACTAAATGCTAAGCATAGCCAGATAGCCTTTATGAAAAAATCCCATAGCTGAGCTCATCATAGACATAATCCTACAAAGTTATTCGATTTTAAAAACTTGAAGTTGATCCAACATTTATGTTCCAATGTAAATGTTAGTCGAAATACAGTATTCAGTATTGACGAGTCGTTGTTTGCGGCTCTAATTAGGTAATAGGTTAAGCTCAAATTTAAGTCAAATTTATCGGATTCGCCAATTTTGCCTGGCGAACTCAGTCTTTGTTGTTTGACCGTAATTTGACCGTAGATAGAGAGCCACGCAATGCCCGGTTAATTCGCTATAAACTTGTTACCGCACCGTTGATAGCTAATTTTCTAATTCTGATAACAAATAATCGGGTCCTATAAGAAGGATCAGCGTTGAGTGTGATAATCTGATTCGTAAAAATTCTTTTGGGGATGTTTCATCCGATTCGCAAGAGCTCCTTTTTTAAAGGAGAGCTCCTTTAAAAAAAAAGAGCTCTTAGGAGGAGGGACGTGGTGATTATTTAAGGAATATGACAAGTTTAGCTAAATCGACGCTTATTTTTCGAATAGACGCTAATTTATCGCGCTCAGCTCCTCTTATTACGCATTTGAATCAAGTGTTCTTTAGACTACTTTGTTGTCCATCGAGATACGAGAACCTTCTACTATGTAGAGTGTTTAAGATATTCACCGATACAATTACATCACTTTATCATGCAATAATGGAATTTTGTACACCCAGTCTACCTTCAAAAGCATGTGATCCGACCTGACAGAGTAAGACTAAAACAACTCATTAGCGGTATAAATTACGCTTGGACATTATCCGGATAAGTTAGCCACCCAAGAGCTTCCGTCAGCGGAGTTTTTGCATTCAGACCCTCAAATAGGAAGACATCGTTGACAAGTTAGCGGCAAGTCAGACGAGGGATCTAATGTCCTCCTCTTCGCTCTACAGTGCAACCTCGAAAGTTAACTCACTTATCCTGAGCTTATGGCAAATCTAAACAGTATTAGTATAAAATATTGTAAACTGGCACTAAGCTTAGAAGTGGGTACTGGAAACAATTCAACTCAGTAATACTAATAGTATCGATTTACAAGCAAGTTATCACAAATCGCCTTTTAGACCATCTTGCCTATGGCGTGACCCCCGATAGAAAGCAACTTTTCATAATTTCCTGTGCAAGAAATTTAATGCTCTCTGAAATGCGACACTGTATTGATCAGCTATATGTTCCAAGTGACCGAGTACTTTAGACACCACTCACTCATTCATTTCGGTTATCTGTAAAGATCGGTGATCCTCACTAATTGCGTTTGAATCATTTAATCAAAAACAATGTTGATCAGAAACGATATTTGCACACAATCAAACTTTGATTGTTTCTGATCAACATTGTTTTTGGTTAGATGTGATTCCTCACAATCTCTCAGTAACTTGTCATAAATTTGGTGTGATTGGGTGCAACTGTCCGGTAGCCTCTAAGCCTCTGTGGGGTGTGGATATCTCCATCATAGGATGTGCTAGAACTCAATAATTTTAGCAGGGTCTCTCAGCTGAGTAGGTAATATAAATAACGAAAGCACGTGATCCAGACATGATAGAATGACAAAGAACGTGACTAGAAATATCATTGCATTGCTTACTTCTCAGAAATAAACAACAGTTTTGCTAAACTGAAAATATTCCTCGAAAGGGCTTCTTTTCTGACGCATTTTCAAAGAAATGGTTCAAATCATAATCAGATGACGAGATCCCGAGAAGTAAGTCCGAACGTTTGCACCATAACTTAGGGGACGCCCTCTATTATATATATTGTTATATTGTTTATATTGCGATAAACCTGCCATGTTTTAGTTTTTACCGAAATATGCTCGTGAGGGGTGGCATGTTGGCAATTTGCAGTTTTTAAGATTTAAATAAGATGCTTCTTACGCCGTCTGCGCCACCGCTAGATTATTCGGCGGGGCGGCGTGAGCTAAAACAAGGCAGCTGAAGTGGTTAGTTCCACATAAACCTGAGATAGCTGCAGAATAATTACCAGATTAGATGCGTTGAACGCGGGCTTTAATGCACAGAGCTCATACAGCAAGCATCCCAACGCCTGAAAGAATTCTTGTTAATCATGAAAATTCGGCAAATGGCGTACTAAGTAAGCACGAACATGTGTTTTGCTATTATTTGTCTTGGTAAAAGTAGTAAAACCGTTATTGCAATTTTTGAAAATACAACCTTAGCTCTAAGCCCGTAACAGTTATTGGTTGCATTATGATTATTGTTAATGATAACACTGTTCCTCGTTCGTTTTTCGCAGTCACACTCTTGGTCAAACTGGTTCGATACTTTTCCTTCTTGCGTAAAAGAGCTGGCTGTTTTACATAAAAGAATCTTTTCGTTGAAGTTCGGTTAGTAATAGCTATGAAGTGCTTCTATGAGATAACCATGAGATAAGAGTGAAATTTAGGCTAGGCATGTAATCTTTAAAGGGACTGCGCATGTCTTTAAGTTGATCCGGGCTTTTTGCAAGAATTGTGACACATTATTTGCCTTGATATAACGATTTCGAATATTTAAACGGAGTCACCCACATGAACATTGTTGATAACGACTCGTTAGGTGTACTTTATAGTTGAAACAAACTTTACAGCCAACTTTAATATTCAATGAAAGATTCGCGATATCGGCTAATGGTCGGGCAAACTGAGGAGGAAAATCGAATATGTTGTGCTGGGATGATGTCGGATCGCTTTGATCTGTTATTGGGAGTGACGGCTCATTCTCGAGAGGGTGTTAATTTGACGGTTGAGGCTAGTAACTTTTTTGAAGTCCGCAACTCCTCTGAAGTACACAAATCTCTTCTTGATAGTGTTCCTCACTCCGAAGACAGCAATATTGAAAAGGCTGTTTGTAAGGAATGTGAAGGACTGGAAGAGGACAGGGAAGGAGGGATCACCGACAATTTTACAAAAAAATTGGCAGTTCCTACCACCTGAAACGACAACTTCACGACAAGTTATTGAATTATAGATCGGAGAAAATACTTGTGTTCTTCGACATGATCAGCTCGGATAACCCTCCAAGACTCCTCTCGGCTGCCGGACGACTTCACCACAAGCTTGACAGGGTAGCGTTGGAACTTACCAGGCGCTGCACAGCAACTAAGACTGAGGTCCTCAGGCAACGTTGGAACTTGATTGGGCATCCGATAGATTGATCCTGTTAAGTTTCGAACGACAACTTCAGAACAAGACGAGTGATCCTTGAGTTGTAGATATTGGACATAAGTCAGAGCCTAAGTTAAAGACTCTTGCGAGGGACCCAGGAAACTCTTCGTTGAGGCAGTAGTGCAACCAGAATGGGCTACGAGAAGGTGGTTCTGAGCTTCCGAAAGGTGCTGGTCAGCTGTTGATGTGACCCGGTCCCCTGATCGTCTGATATGTTACTCAGGACTGATCGTTTTAACAATTGTGATCTGTTCCAGGAATTGACCTATAGTTTATGTATAGCACATCTGGTCATCTGGATGTGACATGTGGAATGTTTATAAATAAGTTTGCGATACGAATTGAACGATCTTAGACTAAAGCGATGTTAAATGCATTTGATCTAAGTTATATAATTCACAACAGTTTTTCATTTAGCAATTGTACTCTGTGATAAAGCGTAATTGTGATAGCGCATGACTGAGGCAAAATTTACCGATCGCAGTCTTACTGCTAACTGCAGTTGGATTTTTAATCACTAACACTTGATTGGGAGAACGAACACAAGCATTGGTTAACCTTCCTGAATTATCATAATTCTATGGAATTCACATCATTCGGTCGAGTAGAACTATTTCGGTACCACTGTGGCTGATTGAGGTGTTTATAGTGCATTAGCATGTCTGAAACTCTTGGCTCAAACTTCAATCAGTTTCAATCTCATTAGGACTAGCTACCCTAACCTCCATCTATAAAATCCGCGCCATATAGCGGTAGCCGGTAAACTAATTTCAAATATATCCGGCATGTTGCGTTTAAACAAAATTCAGATTTTTGAAGCCATATTGCTGTAGCTAAAAAGCCTCAGCTACAACCATGGTTTTTACTTATTACTTAAGTTAGAACTATGGCTTCAGTTAATGCTACGACTTAACGACTCAACTTTTTAATTGCAACCATAACCAGAGATATGGTTATAGCTATACAAACAAAAACTACAGCAGCTAGACTGACCCAAACGTCAGATTTGGAGTTGTACGGTTTGTCCTGACAGATTTCTGGACTCAGGTAGCAAGGCGTGCCTACACAGGTACTTGCCATGTCCACCGTGTGTTCCAGCACTCGTGCTATCCCAAAATCTCCTGTTGGAAATGTGCTGATTAAGATATCCGTTCAAAATTTTATTTACAGCCTTTTATCTTAATAGTAGTATAAAATATCGTAAAATGTTAATTTTATGCTGATTCTTGACACTCTTCAGTCTTCTAGTGTATCACCTGCTATGTAGCAGCAATTTAACAACAGAGAAATTTTTCAATTTTCCAACCTATCTTAATCATGTTAGCTTTGGTGAGAAAGACGTTTTGCGTCTTCAGATCTCTGTGTAGCACTCTTTTGCCGTGTATGTATCGTAGAGCCATTGTTATTTGCACGTACCACTGAAAAGGTCTTGCTTTAGAAAGTCAGTTAGCAAGGTAGTCAAATAGCTAGAAAGTCAGATAGCGAGAAAGCCAGATAGCTAGATAGTGTGATAGCTAGAGAGTCAGTTAGCTAGATAGTCAGATAGCAAGGCAGTCAAATAGCTAGATATTCAGTTAGCAAAGTAGTCAAATAGCTAGAAAATCAGTTAGCAAGGTAGTCAGATAGCTAGATAGTCAGATAGCTAGATAATCAGATAGCTAGATATTCAGATAGCTAGATAGTCAGATAGCTAGATTATAGATAGCTAAATATCTTTGACTCAATTATTTAGTAAGCAATTTTTTAGATGTTTGTACGTGTTCAAATTTATTAAACCAAACAGGCAGTGCAACACTCTTCAATGAACCCATGCAATCTATGTGGAACCTATCGGGTTGATAGACGATGAATCTTATTAATCCTATGAATTGATTTATATTTGTAGCAGCAGTGGACGATGAATCTTATTAATCCTATGAATTGATTTGTAGCAGCAATGGGTAATCGACATTTTCCCACTGCTTGCCATGTGGCATGTTTGAAGTGCCAACTCGTCAGTTACTTAGTTGTAGATGTCAAATAATCCTGAAGTTCCATTCCCCAATTTGATCGGATCAATTTGCGATGCTTTTGGTGTCAGTGACGAAAATTGTCAAATCGATGATGGGCTGTCAAATTTTAACGGCGATAGGGAACTTACAGTTATGGTAATGATAGACGGCATGCGTGTTTGCGTCGGGATGAGTCACGTGAACTTAAAAGGCCTATCCCATCACAGAAGCGATTTTAATGGTAAAGGGTTTAAGAGCTTAGCGATTGGTGTTATGAAAGGAATTTCAGCTGCTATTATCGTCACACTAATTTGCTATTCTAATTTTGCGAAAAATACATCACTTTTAACTGATACCTATCTGTGGGGCAGTTTTTAATCTGATCGGTGGTCAAGCTCTTTGGTTCAGTTGTTCTTTTCTTAGTTCTTGCAGTTCGAGTGACAGATAAAAATAACTTTTACGGGTTTATGGTGTGGGGCCCTTCGCTTGTGCGGATGTCTGACACACCAATCACACTTTTAGCTTCGGTTTTTCCTTCTGCCCAGGTGTCAAATAGTCCGGCATAGTGTTTGTGTAGTGTTTGCAGGTTTTGGATTTCTGTCAAATCTGATCAAGCTTAAATGCCGTGGTCTTAATGACGTCATAGACAGCTTTGTTTCAAGTAATCAAGTGGAACTAAGATTTGTAGATCTTCTATTTGTACTTCCGTGAGAAGGAATGGGCAGTGGTTCCAAGATTCCAAGGTTCCCAATTGTCGGCCATAGAAATTTGTGTTTGTTTTCTAAATTTTTTGTCGTTAAAAACAACATCGCCCATAATTTGAGTATTTGGAGACTGTAATCGATGGACATTGTCCGCGGCGGAACTGATCTGATCCACCATTAACTCGCGGACAGTTCACCAGAAAAGTTCCGCCGGGCGCCAACATGAAATTTGGTTAACTGAAAGTGCATCCCATAATTAAATCCACCAACTGGCATTCTGGCGGTCTTTATAAGAGGCCGACTTTTTCCGTCCATACCCTAACAGTAACTTTTATCCGAACGTCATTTATGACCCTGAGAGTAAGGGTTGTAGTTCTGATTAGGGCCGGGTAAGTAACCATATGCTGATGCAAAACCATAACCTTAACGTTCGCAAAATTCGTTAATGGACTTAATCCGCCACAGATGAAGTTCGCCGCGAATTTTGCAAGGTGAAACAGAAGTTTTTCTGGCGGACTGCCTGCGAGTTCATCATGATGGAGTTGATCATGATGGCGGAGCCGCGGACTCTGTTAGACTATCCGATCGGATCCGCCATAGCCATTAGCCTGCCTAGGCGGACATTTTCGATCGGATCCGTCGCTGATAAAGTCCGCCGGTTATAGTTCAGAAATTTGATTACTGGTATTTACTATCTCATTTCCTGCACCGCATATTGCTCAAACGTGCCTTTAAGACTTTCACGGTTCATCTAAATCCGTTGTTCTACGTTGCTCGACGTTACAAAATCAAGTGTATACTACACTGTATACGACAGTTTGTTTGTTTGCTACCATAGGACTGGTAATCTTGTTTGCTGAGCTTTACGTTTATGATCTAAGATTGACAGTGCAACTGCACTATATGATTTAAGATTTCTAAGCTTCTAACTCACTAACTGGTCGGGCAGTTTAAATGGGCCCTCTGGCCGAGTTAAATTTGAATCAATTTATTCAACGCTCACCCGTTACCACCATTATATGTATTCGATAAGTGAAAATACAAAGTTAATAGACAATAGAGCCATAAGGGGGGACAATAAGCCATAAGGCCATGCATATAATCATGGCAAGTAACTTCATTGCGCGGCTCAGCGCGCGCTTTATCAAACGTTACACTGCTAAGAAACAGTGCCATGCTGCACACACAATTATTAATCCCGCGTACGTAAAATGCTCGTCTTCTTTGTTGCTCTATTCCTTATATAATAGATGTTTACCAAAACTTATCCCGTGACATCTTTAACATTGGTGTCACAGACATAAAATGTCACAAGTTGAAGCGACGTAGTCACATGTTCAATTATCTGCGATGTCGGGTGGTCTTGTCCATTAACAATAATATTCGATGCACATAAATACGGTGAGATATAATCACATTTATCACACCTCCTGACATACGATATCGAAACTTCTTGCTAGCAAAAGTTTAGATATTTCCCGAGACTTGCCGAGGGTTATATCGACATTTTCAAACGCGAGGCTTGCCGAATTTTGAAAATGTCGATATCGTATGACAGGGGGTGTGATAAATGTTTTATCACACTTTGATAGGAGCCAAATTTGTTATTTGGGGGAACAGCAAAAATTTGATAAAATTATGGCAATTGAAACTGACTTAATTAATGTTAAACATTCCCTAGACATTTCTTCCAGATTCTGTCTACTTACTCTGTTACTGGCCTTGCATTTTTAATGGGACAAAGAATCGGAAATGTTGCCAGTAGTACTGATAAAGAAATGGCCTTCATAATGACCTCGAAAATAATACATGGTAAAATCAGTCACCATATCAAAAAATATTAAAATATTAAATTACCAGTTACTTCCAATAGACGAGTTCTCAAAATTTATCGACATGCCAACTTATCTTTATTCGTACTGTATTGATAACTCAGTGTCGTCAGTCAATGATATTAAGGCGTTGTAAAGTTACTGCTGAATAACCCCAGTTAATTTATTTGATTATTTTAGTACATTGAACTAATTGATTAAGATCGATTCGCTTACGCAACTTAGCTAACCTTCATACGGACATCGAGATTTTTGTCCAGGTCCTTAACTCAGGAATTGAAGTTTGAACCGAATGCTACATGAAGCCCACGGGAGCTGATTCCTGGTTTACTGCTGTTCGAGAAATGCCGCGCAATTATCAATATCGCAAGATTAGATCGCCGATCGTTGATGTATACCACCATTAGGGACCGCTCATCGCCATCGACCATTGCACATAAGGTGGTACTGCAACTTTAGTCAAGTGAAGTGGCTGTCTAATTCTCACTGGACTGAAAGGCAGACATCTGGTAATGCCGGATTTTGATATCTTTCCCCTCTCGGACGTGCTGGCCACTGCCTGACCGTTCTTTGCTTCTCGTCCAAATTTGGCTCCAAAGTGTGATAATACTTTTTACCCACAATTCTAAGACCGAAGTTAAGATATGACCGATTTTCTTGAATAAGATCATCTCAAAACCGCGATACGCCCTTCCATTTCATAACAGATTTGAGGACGATAACAAAGTTGAATAAATTTTGTTTTAATATGATAATGTGAATCTGCTTACTTTTAGAAGGTTTGCTACTTTACAATAAGGGCGATATCTATTATTTAAGGGCGATATCTATTATTTTCAGATCTATTCTAAATACCTGAAAAGTAGTGCGGACAGTGGCGTGACGTTGTAGGTCTAGCCAATATGGCTAGACCTACAACAATCTGTGCGGGATTTGATGCTGTCAATTGGCTCTTACACATGATTTCCTCGGGGGGTTTATCAACGACCGGGGAAACGTGGTCCGGGAAAATTTATGGAAATAGCTAGAAACCCGCCACATTATCCCGGTCATGATAATCCCGAGTAAGGTATATCTTAATTGCAATTTCCGTGTTGACTGTTGGAAGATTACATCATAAGTGACTCACCTATCGATTCTATCATATTTTGAATCCAATTTTCACATACAAATCGTCAAGCGATTGCTGGGTGTTACGAGACAGGTCATATGAAGACGTATTCAAGACACAAAGCGAGTTTTATATGTGCTGCAACAGGTTCGTCGACTATAGTGATCATCGTTGATTGGTTATTCTTATTTCCAGAGGCTGCCTATCAGTCCTATTTTTCCGCATGGACTTTGGACTCACGTCTCATTAAAATTTGAAAGTTTAACTTACGATGTAGTACAGAGTTATCATTCACTAACTGCGGCATGTTTACATTCTCATACAGCGCTATAATCTGGAATAAAGTGAGCCTGGCATGATTTTTAAACTGAGCTTTTTAAATTCGATTTCTTTCACATCTAACTACCTACTGTTTAACAACTTACTATGACATCTAACTACTTCTACAGTATTCTAGAAATCTGGTCAAATGCTGAGCCGGGTTTCCAGATAGTTAATAATAAAAAGCAACCAATAAAACCTTGTTACATCTTTGTTGTTGAAATATCATTTTCACGTTACAGTCCGCATATCAAAGTAAATTATACGTTTAAAATGTCTAAAATACTCCAAGGTTAACTCAGACCTATTTTTCGCCCGTTAAATGGTTCAGCCCCTCCCACTTATATACGAGGAACGCAGACTCAAAGTTCTTAAAAGCAGTGTTACCCCTTACGGTGCGTCGATTTATTCTAAACAGGCTCAAGTAAACCTTGTGGTATTTCAGAACATCGTGGACAGCAAAATCCCTGAATTTTTCGTTTAATAATACATCTTTCCTTGTTAAAGGGGCTGAAGTATTTTGTTTAATCTTTTGATCATGATGGCGCAAAGCATATGTTGTCCGAAATTATTTCACCCCTATCCTTTTCAATCGGATTTTTTGTTGTTTTGTTATTTTATTGGACATGGATAAAATAAACAGGGAAAACCAGTTTAAATGACAAAATTGACTTAGAATGACGATCTTTCTCAACGCTTATACTGGATTGCCGTCGACCTTTGTCAAACCTGTTCTAACGTAATTTATTTGGGCTAATACGTGTAACGCTCATGTTTAGCAGAAGTAATGAAATAGCACAAACAAGTTAGAGTTATAGCACAGCTTCATGGGTGATATGATTAGATTGGAAACGTGCAGGGTGGTGTTCTTGCACGCTGTCCCTGCTTCGATTGCGGCGAGAATACTTTCAAATGAATCCTGTTATCATTTGATACATTCATATTTTCTTTTGAAGGTATCATTTTATACTTTCATATTTTCTTTTGAAGGTACTACCATCATTCTACCTTATCAAAACAAGTAAGGTGGGGTGCCTTAATTTTGTTTATCAAATACAGAAAAAAAAGGTTGATCACAGTTTGCTTCCTTTAGCAGATCAAACTTTCACGTAAACGAAAGAATCTGACTGTGCTAGCTTACATAGATGCTTGCTTACCTCCATGATCTGTCTCTCCGGAATCAGAAGGCTCTTCTGACGGGAAGTCTTGACTTTTTCGTGAAGTGAGCCCCTGGCACAATAATCCTGCAAATAAAACACTTAACGCCAAACTCTATCAAAATGGCCGAGATCGCGACGGAAATTATCTCTCATGAATGTTACGTAACGATCGAAGCTAAGTCGTGCCCAAAAACGATTGCAAGCTCGTAAGCTATAAGTAGCTTTGAGAGAGTTAAGTTATGGCTAGGTCAGTTATACGTAAATTCTTAAATTACCAACTTCTTGGAGCCATGACTTTCAAATAAATTTGCTAACTATTTTGAGCACAGATGTCAAATTCAAGGTTTGGCATAGACAGGAGAACTGGGACTTCTTGCTGGATTTTATTTGTTCTATTTGCTAGTTATATCTAGACTCAGGTCTTTTTATCGAAATTTTACCAAAACTTTCAGAAATTGCTGACCGTAAAAGATAAACTTGCAATTTTTTGCAAGTTACTGTTGTTGTTCTTGTGTTGTGATAAAAATATGACTAAATTACTGCAGTCACCCTGTCTGGAGCGTTCCTGTTGTCAGAGGCTGACTTAAGTAAGAATCATAGCAAACAGATCCTGACTCCTGGTATCCATTACAGAGAAGTGATCGTGTCATGGGTTTGTTGCACAAGCGCTTGTGAGAGACTGCGAGCAGAACTCACTTCGAAACAGGGGCTCACATAGTTGTTAACCTCCGCAATACACTGAACACACATTCCTCAATGGAATTGCAGGAATGTATTTCCTGTAGGAGTTTGCTTTAGGCACCCCCAATCACTGGACAACACAGAAAAGTGTGCCCTGATCACACTATTCAAACCCAAGGGTATGTGTGCAAGAGTGCAATCCAGTTGAGTTGAGAGTGATGCCCTCGGACGTATTTGACCACCCAGACTAGTACCCCTAATGGCTAACAACATTGCAATGCGACTGTAGCCCATACAGAATCATATTTAAAGCAGGGCCATTGTTAGCATCACAATGCTGTAATTTACTCCCGTTTACATCTACGTGATGTTATTAGTTACTACAGTTACTGTAGTTACTCAAATCATTGTTGTTATAACAGTTACATTGTTACTAGTTACCACAGTGAGGGCGATCTGTCAGAAAGATATTTTGGATTCAGGATTGGTTGAGGCATTTATCCCATTGAGCCCTACAGAAAGAGCACTGGGAATTCACGTTCAAAAGATCGAATATAGCAATACCTACCTGGATAATGAACAGGTTGTCCTGCTTCCTGTCGAAGAACGCCTCGTGATAGTGGACTATGTGGGGATGGTCCAGCTTTTGTAGTATTTGAACCTGAGAGTAACTAGCGATATTCTATTTGGAATTATGTACATGCTTTTAAACTGAACTTCCCAGACGACTTCCGTGAACTATTGTTTCAGATGGCACATAGTTCAAACAAAACTTGTAAACCCGAAACCAAGGTTGAATATTTGTTGTCAGTCACATTTTAGCTTCCTTAACACAATAACTTTACATTACCTCTCTTAGGACAACTTCTTTGCTCCGAGATTTCTTTCGTTTGTCCAGAAATATTTGTTTCAAAGCATATGTTTTGTGATCTCGTTTAGACTTGCACATAAAGACACTCCCTGCACTTCCTTTCCCGATGTTCTGCATGACTGTGTATTTCTTGTCGACATCAAAAGAAGGATACGACATTTTGACATATCTGATATTAATTGGTGTTATGTTACATTGCTGAGTAACCGTAAAATAATAAGATTCTTATATAATATAAAGATTGAATAAAATAAGGACAATAAAAAATCATAACAATTGATTTGTTCAATCAAATTACATTGCTTAGCTATATCTTTCAACTCAAAATGTTAATGTTGATAAATCATTTATTTGAGAAACTGCACATGGTAGAGACAAAAGACATGTATGATTTTGCTCTTGGGTCATTGCTCCTCACCATCAACGTCGTAGGGTGAGTTGCCTAGATGCTTTGTAACTTTAACAAGAATTTATTGAGGGTGCAGATTACATTGTCTTTAATATCCAATACGTAGCACTATACATTAACAATTTATGAAAACTAACACAGTAACCAGTCACGATATTGACAGAAAAACCTGCTTGTTTTTTTTCATTAATTTTTGAATAAATTTTTCTTTTTCATTAACTATATATATAGTTTTATCATACTTTTTCATTAACTATATATATAGTTTTATCATACTTTCTGATTAATGATTACTGAATAAAATTTTTCAGGGTTGTGGCAAATACAAAGGTGATTTTGCAGCTAACTTTACTTCATCGTCGCTCATGGTCAGTCACACATTTCCTTTACATCAACCTTGCCATATCAGATCTACTCAACTGCCTTTTTCCAAGCAGTGCCACAAGTTTAGGTCTTTTTAACAAGAGGGACATATCTTTTATGAACCAACCATCAATGGATTTATTTGGATGGATGCTGTGTGCTCTGCCAATAGCATCTCTTTATATCATCTGCTGCATCTATATAGCCAGGATGTGGGCTATTTACAAATCCCTCAGCTACAGAGCAATATTTACCATTGAACGAACGACTGCTGCAGTTACTTTTTTCTGGACTCTAGCAGGCTTATATGCAGCTATCCCATTTATCTGTTCTACTCATTATGTCTATATGAAAGAAATATCTATCATCACATTCTCAACAAGCAAACATTATCTCAAGATCAGTGGTTTTGCAGAGTCAGTTGTTATGGTGGCAACCATAATGATCATTGATCTACCTCTACTAGTGGTGTGCCTCTGCAGTGGATTTTCTGTTTGGTTCCTACAAAATACATCTCCTTCTTCAGAAGGTAATAAATATTTCAGAATTAAGTTATCATACACTTAATTGACAAAAAGGTCATATATTTTAATGGTGAGTAGGGCAATTGGCGCAATTCGAGACATTGGCACCAATGGATCCTCTCAGTGGAACAAATAGATCTTCCATGGGTGCTAATGGTTATGAGGTGAGTGTTGCCAAAGGTAATCCCAATCACTCAATTGATGACCATTGGCACTTGCCGTAGCCAGGCCCTGTGTGTGACACCAGAGGTATATGTAATTGTAATTAAAGAACATTTCGCATCACAATATAATTTCAAGACTAAATAATTTATCAATATAAGGAAGCTGCTCATGTGATGCAGGGTGCATCCATTAAGAAATAAATTCTTTTGATGGGGCACCCAACTTAAGCCAAATTCATTGAATATTGATAATCATATCAAAACCAATGAAACTCAATGAATGATTTCAAACAAATTATATGATGTTATCACATTATTTATTCTATAGTAACTGATTATGCAGAAATGCCCCAGACTCAGTAGAAAAAGTATATTTTCATATCAATATCATTAAACTATGGCCAAATAATCTATACTAAAGAAACTATGAAAACAGACCATGTTCAAAAATAATTAAAAGCATTAAAATTATAAAATCATATTTGCTGTAATATACTTGATTAACCTAGTTGTGAAAAATATATCATATGTTTACACTATAGCTATACTATGTAAGTATGCAAACTTGCATACCAATTCATAAGATTAACAGGTAATAACATAATAATAAAATACTTTAACTTTTCAATAAATTAATACTGCGCTAAAAATAAAGCATGCATTGTCAAATGAGGAGAACTGTTGACATATTATAAAAACATTACAATACAAAATGCATAATTAAGGAGGTTGCCCTTTTAAGCCCTACGGGCGCACCACCAGAGGTTGCTGGAAAAGGCTTATTTAGCTGTGTATCAGCCACGCACATAGCGTGCGTAAGCACCTGGTTAGATGATTTAAGGAGGCAAAGAGGAACCTTAGATAACAGGTCCGGATTCGCAAGACCAATCATTATCAAATCTTACACTCACGATCTCAATCATTAAATTTAATCAGTCTACAGTGATGAGCGGTGCATTGAATCAAAAACAAACTAACCCTGCGCAATGGCTGTTTTGATAAAGGAGAGGCCCATGTCTACCACGGACGACCATCCTACTAACCCCACTGTATACCCCCCATATCTCCGATTCGTAACCACCTACTGCCTTTTTAAGGCCGCTTCGCAGCAGGCTGGGTGGAAAAAATGTTGATAAAATCATCATTGGCAAAATCCCCATCCCCCTCGCCATCAATCTTCATGATTTGGAAACCCCCTCCTTCCTCTAGGTGATGACGTCATATGTGAACGACTCCTTAAAAGCTGTTAAAAAGCTTGTAAGATAAAAATATCTAATCATTGTGCAGGAGGTGTGATATGTGAAAGGTTATAAAGGTAGTAAAATAAGTTATTAGTCATATAGTTTCAATCTGTCGGGGCAGAGTTGGCTGCAAAAGCGGCATAGCATAGCAGCATAAAGCCGTGCGAAGCAGCAGTGCTGGAAGCGTGATTTAGCTTCATTTTAATGGATGCAATGGATCCACCCGCTAGCAATACTCCATTCCCAATTCCACATTCATGATTTCCACTCAGAGTGAATGGATCAGTGGCACAAACAACAAACGGCGATTACAAGGCACAAGTAGGCTGTGCCACACTTTATACCAGTAACTACCGTGTCACTGTCACGTACAGCCAAGATAGCTCCTACCTTTCCAGTGATGACTTATTTTTGACCATATGAAAGTCCAATAAAACAGATGAAAGTCCTAAGAAGAAATTTACATCGAATATCAGATGATTTCAATTTAAAGAGGCCCCTCAGACAAAACATGACAAGACAAATAACTCAATTA
>JH153351.1:9940-25855 GCA_000226015.1 Mnemiopsis leidyi
AATCGATATCCATCATCGATGACTCATCGATGATCGTATATTGATCATCATAAACGGTGTTGATCATCGATGAGTCATCGATGATCAACGGAACTCATGATCAACATTGATCAATATTGATCATCGTTTTTAAGAAAATGATAATCGATGATCATTGATGATCAACGCTGATAAGCGAATATAATGTGTCTAAGAATATTATCATCGTTTCCAATATAATCTATCGCTTCGAATGAGGGTCGGACGAAGTCAGACAAATACAGCATCTAAAAACGTTTAATTTAATATATAATATATGTCAAAAAATAGGTTTGTGCAGGTACAGGAAGATGAGAATAAACTAATATAATTGATAATAAGTTGTTAGGATGAAAAATTAAATCATCGATGATCATCGATGATCATCGATGATCTTCGATGATCGGTTTCAGTCCCCTTCTCGCCTCCCTAAACATGCTACAGCTTATTCTGAGACAACAGAAATAATCGATTATTGAAATCATCGATTATTGAATAATCGATTATTGAATCATCGATAATTTCAACGATCGAAGAATTTTTATCATAATCGATGATCAATATACACCTATGATCATCGATGATTCATCGATGAATCATCGATTATCGGCAAAATAAACGATGATAATATTCTTAGACACATTATATTCGCTGATCAGCGTTGATCATCGATGATCATCGATTATCATTTTCTTATAAACGATGATCAATATTGATCAATGTTGATCATGAGTTCCGTTGATCATCGATGACTCATCGATGATCAACACCGTTTATGATGATCAATATACGATCATCGATGAGTCATCGATGATCAATATTGATTTTCAAAAAACTTTTAAATGCATATGCCCCCATATTTTATGACAATTTAGCATACCCTTATGCTATCTCCGGGTAGTTTTGCTCCTGTGATGGTATCCAAATAACTGCATGGTAAGAAGCCATCTTACAGACGTTTTGGGCTGGTATCAAAATTAAAAGAATTCTGGGTGTGGCTTTGTACTTTTAGCCAATACCTGTGTTGAAATTTTTTGTAATGTTACTATTTCAATTTTGCTTTTCAAAGCAAAATTGAAGAATGTTACTCTTTTATGTGCAGATGCTATGGACAACCTGTGCTCTGCACAACATAATTTCTTATTCCTTCATATATTTACAGGATTTACATGTTATTGGTAGATGGCCAAAGGAAAACCAAAAACTCCCACCAATCCAGCCCCAACTAATACAGGTGCTTGGGAAGCTAGTCTAGCATCAACACTAGTTAATGATGTAAGTTTAAAGTTTATCAGTTCTGCTTAACTTCTGTTGAACTCTTGTTCTACGTAATCACTACAAACCTCACTCGAGCATCCGAAATATTCAATTTTTGAATGATTTGCTTGGTTAGTATGGAATTTATGTAGTATTAAATGTGTCGAGCACATGCATTTGAGCAGCTTTACCATATACATAAGGGTATATTGTTAAATATGCTAATTGAAAGCACAATTACAGGATGAACTGAAAACAAGTGTTTATCTTGTTTCACCAGACAAGGTTGAAGATAAGCTACAGTTGCAATTGCTTGGATCAGCAGTTGAAACAAATGTCCGACAAAAGTTTGTCTACATAGAAAAAGACAGTCTTGTAGCGCAGGTTTAAAAATATTTTTGCATGATCAATGCAAATTTGTGATTATGGTTGATTCAAAGAGTGAACCAAGCTACGTCAATGTGTCCTGAGTAGACATCAACACATACACAATTTCTACTGATTGTAATCTCAACTATCTGGCAATGTAATTTGTGTCTGTTTAATATCTGCTAAGTACTCGGCATGTAGCTTTGGTTAGGGGTGCATTACACACCGGGTACCACTCAGTACACACCCCTGGGATTCGAGCTTCCTCAATATGAGGACCTGAAATTGGTTCCCTTCCTAATAAACCACAATCAAATTAGCAACTGCTTGAATTTCAAAACTGCAGGCGAAAGACAATAGTAAAAGTAAGGACAATGGGTCAAAGACACCTTTTCCTGAAATATTCACATTGTTTAAACCGGGAGATGAGCTCATACCTTCTTCCACCCTGGCAAAGTTACTCAAGATTAAAATTCTGGAATACAGAGAGAATGAGCTTAGCAGGAGAGAAGAACTTCAGAAGGTTTGAAATAGATAAGTCGAGTAATTTAGTGTGGTCCTCTCACAAATATTCATGTTATTTTAAGCAGTATTTGAAGAATTTTTTGAACTTATATAACCTACAGGCAGAACTCCAAAAAGCAAAAAAGGCTAAAGGAATTAAAGGGAAGGCTAAGGTATTGGATAAGTAAAATGTGCATGATCAGGCATGGGCTACGGATTAGATTTGATATTAAGGAACCTAAAGTGTGGGTTTTCACTATTTCCTTGCATTATTTATATTTCATTCAGAAGCTTGGGCTGTGTGCATGGCGCATTCAACATAGGCTTGTTGGCTTTCATTACTGAGACTCAAGTTGGATAGATGGTCATTAAGTCGAGAGGTCGAGTTACACCTTATATCATGTCAAATAACTCCGTCACAAATTGTGACTCACAATAATAATCTATGTCAAAAATTGATCTATGATTTCCGGTCGACTGGGTTTGCATATTTGCTTTGCACGTTCAAAGCATATCCTTTAAAGTTACAAAAAGCTTCTTATCGTTATCCATGGTTTGCTTATATTGTTGTGCTTTAATCCATTTCACCGCAAGTAATTATTTGAAATATGCTGCTTTATCCCATATCAGTTGTTGACTCTTAAGTCTTATTGCATGTTTACTTCATCACACTTAGAAGATACTGCTGGGCTGTGCTTGCTGTCTTAATGCTGGAAATTTGAAATGACGTGGGGTGTCACAACATAAGCCATCGCTATTTTTTTTCTGGAGGTCTTGGGATGGGACAGATATATTTGTATTTGCTGAGTTATTTTAATGATTCATATTTCCCTCACCTCTGGGCAGTTTTGATTTAGGAACTGAGCCATGTACTTGACTTTGAAGAGTAAGTATCCAGGAAGATAACTTTCTATTGTTAAAGTACATGATGAGGTGATACTTATTATTATTGTTATTGTTATGAGGCAATGCAGTTCAGTGTACTGCTGACTGCAAGCTGTACAGAGAAATTTCTGTTACAACAAGGTATGATGGTTTATCTTCTACTTTACTGTCTCTCAGGGCAAATCTGGGAATGCAAGTCGGTCTCCAGTCAAATCAGCGTCACCCGACAAGGGCGCCAAAAAGGATGCTAAGAAGGGAGGGAAGAAGTCGCCCGTCAAAAAAGAAAGTGGAAGTAACATTGACCCTGAAGCAGAGATCCCCAGAGGAAAGTGCCACTTGAAGAAGAGGGGCGAGGAGAAAGAAGAGCCTGCAAAAATTGGTGAGTTTGATCTCGTCCAGCTCGTTTTATGCTTTTATTCAGAAAGGGATAACTTGTGCTCATGATCCTAGTCGCTCTGTTACTCATTTTTTCTTTCTTCTTCAGACGATTATCCGGAGTTCAGTCCCGATCTCTTTGTGGTGTGTGTTGGGTTCGAACAAGCTGACTTCATTGCAGAATGTCAGAAAACAAATCTTCCTATCACATCCCTAGTCAAATCTTCCTCTCAGACATACTCCCCTGATTGCTCCTTCATGGAGCACATTTCTTCCTTTAACATGGGATCCAAGGTTGTTTACCTGGTTTTCAGAAGAATAAGTTTTTACACATTTCAGGACATTTCAATGAAATTTTAAAAGATTTGGTCAACAAAAATCACTTATGTAGACCTAGAAAACTCACGTTAACATCGTAGTTTGGCCGTGTACAGGTGGTGTTGCCAGACGAGACTGACGGCGCAGAGTTAGCAGCACGTGTTGCCGCGCACCAGGAACTCCTTGACAAGTTCTGGTCGGACATTGCAGAACAGGCAACGGAAGTGCCACTTCCTGCTCACTTGGTGGATGTTGGGTTCGAGAATATGTCGCTCCCTAAAATCGAACTTGACATTGATCTCAAAAAAGACAATGAAAGAATGGTGAGCTTGATTTTTATTTAGTGTGCAAATGAACTTTAATTTTATTAATAGCTTTACTTTGCTGGAAACTGCAAAGAAACCTAAGAAAATTAGTTATTTTTTGTAACCCCTAAAGCATAAAATGTTTCAGGAGGAACTTCTGCTCAAGCTGTATAAAAATGTTGCTGATAAGATTTACTCCATTCAATCTTCCTTGTGCCAGTTCAAACAATATTACAAAGGTGAGTTATCACGATTTCTTGTAAGAAAAATCTAAATTCATCTGGTAGCGCAGTTTTTATTGAGTTTACGATTCTAAGTCCTCTTTTATTTGAAACCTCAGCATACAAACTATTTTTCCGTTAAACCAACTTGTTATCACAACTTTTGATCAGGTATGGACCTGGTGAATGTTGTGGACTTATCAGAACGAACCGAGGAGGGAGAACTGGTGCATCCTCTAGATACGAGATATTACAACAAGATGATATCCCTCCTCCCGTACGAGAGTGTGACACACGTGTCTGTTCTTAACTGCATGCTTGAGCAAGTAGGTATTTAAGTGTACCTAGTCAACGGTGCTGACAAACAGCGATGGATTACTTTTGCCTTGTTAAACTTCTTAATACGTTATGTAAAGCCGATATTTGATTATTCAAATCAACAAGGTTTGTGAAGGTCAGCAGCCGAAGAAAGAAGAGCCCAAGATTACTGAAGTTGCAGATGATCCAGTGAAGAGACAACTAGGAGAAATGATACAGGGACTCCCTCTTACCCTCTTGCAGCAATCTGTAAGATATGATTATAAAGTGTATACACATATCCTTTTTTTATTTATCACGTTACATTGAGAATGAAAAACTGAACATTTCTTCTGTCTCAGGAGTTTGAAGGGTATTTAGCTCTAAAACAGGAGAAAGTGGAGGAAGATGAGCAGCCTGTTGTGTTGAAAGCAGCGGACGAGATTGGAATGAAGTCATTCCATCTTAACCCTAAAGTCTACCCGCTGAACGACCTGTTAGTTATTGAATGATTCACAAACTTTCTGGTTTCAAATGTTATTTAAATCGCAATTCATAAGAACTGATCGCGTGTTGGATAGTCCATACCTTCATTAAGTTTGGTATCCTAACAGGATCCTTTCAGATCGCTTCTGCAGCACAGTCTTAGCAACACATTCCTTGAACTTCCTCAAACCAGCTCTGAAGTTCTTACGAAAATTCAGTCGTTAGCTTACGAAACTGAAACTTTCTGTGGCCAAACAAGTCAAAGTGTCGTCAACAATGCCCTTCGTCAGTTCGCTTTTGAAAACTTTGATTGTACAGGCGCGAAGCCGGGAATTTCCAGATTGAAAACTCCTGCAGAGTACTTCTGGGATGTGGAGATGTTGTTGGGGACAAGTGAAGTTGGGGTGGAAACACTTCAAAAACTGAAGGATAATGTCGTTTCAAACCCAATCTACAAACTTGATCACTTTAACTACAGAACAAGTTACGAAAAGAGTGCACTTTTACAGGTCTGAATTTTCGCTGAGTATCAAATATTTCAGTGTCCTTAGTCCGGTTCCCTTCAAGCATTTCCTTGAACTAAAGGAGTGGTTATCAAATTTGTCATTTAATAATGCCCAATTTCCCAGATAAACGGTGTCAGAACCTTCAATTTAACTGACAGATCATAAATTATAGGTTTTAAACGAGGCATATTACGAGTACCCATATTGTGAAAGACTTTACCACCGACATGAAAATGCCATGTTGCTTATTTTCCACGCTGGATTTAGTGAAGCGAGACAGTCCCAGTCCCAGTGGAACGAACGTATTCACACTGAAATAGGTCAGATTTAAATCAGGGCGATTATTTTGAAGTACCACTTTACAGGAAACACACTACACAGTATACACTTACATAGAATTATGACAATTTCAACAGTACAGTTTCACAGTTAGTGCTATTGCGAGGTTCACATTTACACATTATTAAAAACAGTAAAATACTCAGGATTCCATTACTTCATGTCAAGAACGAAGGACAGGTTCTCAAGTCTGCTAGACAAGCTTCCCCCTCTGACTCCTGCTCCAGCTCCGTCAGAGACAACAGCTCCGCCTACTCCCGTAACTCCGGCTATCATTGAGACCGAGGAGGAGCCAGAATTTCAGGTTTGCTCAAGGACTAAAAGGTCTTTTTCATAGGATAAGCATTGCTTTTGATCGTCTGAGCATATGAACTTTCCAGCGAGTCTTGTACGTATGACAGTTTATCCCCCACAGATACCGGAAAACCGACTTGAAGGATTCAAAAAGCGATCGGAATTGAAAGCAGAGGAACAGGAAAGAGCATCTTCGGGTAAGAAAGGGAAGAAATCTGCAGACAAAAAAGGAAGAAAAGGAAGTCCTAGTCCAAAAAGAAAGGGTTCTCCCTCAAAAAGTCCCAAACGAAGTGCTGGTCCTTCCCGTCAGAGCAGTGCTAAGAGCACCGACAAAAGTAAAGTTGAGTTCGAACAGGTTCCTCTGATCCCTGAACCGGAAATGGACATTGTACTGGAAGAAGATCAGGGGAAAAATTTGTTTGTCGGCTTCAAGCTTCCTAACCAGATCTTTGAAGCAACAGGTAATAATTTCATTTCGCCCCCTTATTAGAACTATAAGTCTGTGGTAAAACATTTTTGATTATTTTCTCTTACTTAGTTATAGAATTGACTCGTTACAGACCTGTTTTTTGTTCCGTCATAAGTTTTATACCGCATCAAATTTGGCCCTTTCCAGGAAGCGTTGCACATTGCCATCCAGCGGACGGTAGTTTAGTTAGGGTCGAAAAATGGGGGTTCGATGGGAAGAACCCCAAGACTCGCGTGTCCTTGCTAAAAGGCGGTCACCTTCTTTCATTGAACTACGCTCTGAAGTCTGACATGGACTTGAGAAACGAACAAAAAGCCGCTAGAGAAAAGCAACTTAAAGCAGAAGCGGTAAGATGATGCGTTATGGTTTCATATTGTGTTCTATCAGAGTAATTCTGATATCCCAAAAAAGCATAAAAAGTGTTTGATATTAGTAAGATATTAGAATAATTAACCTGCCACCTCGTAGTTTTACATAACATCATGTTAACTTGTGCAGGAGGTGGCTGCAGCTTCTCCAGAAACCGGGGCTTCCGGAGCAGCTGCAGAGTCCACACCAGACATTGCCACCAACACAGAGGAAGCCACTGCTACTTCTGCTCTCAGCTCCGTTCCTGAATCACAGATTCCCATGGCTAGAAGTGTCTCCTTTAATGCTCAGCTAAAAAGTTAGTGAAAATATCCGCAAAAGTTGTGGTAATTGCTGGGGCCCTTAATCCCTGAAAGCACATAACTTTCTCATCTTTACTATCATAATTCAGGCTGTTAACTTACTTTAACCCAGGTGGTATGGGAATGAGCTTCAAGAAGTCAACACCTCGCCCAAAATCAGTACATCATGACGGTGAAGAGGTAGTGGAACTACCGGAGCCGTTACCCTCCACCTTGGTTTTGTCCATACCTAACGGATTGGTTCTGCAATATTGTCCACAGCTGAGTGATGCAGGTCACTGAGATTCCTTATTTGATCCGTATTTTATCCGTATTTTAGGAATGCAAAATCATCACATGCCCTGTTACACATTATGAGTTAAGTCATCTGATAAGCTGTTTATAATAATCTCATTTTCGTTACAGATTTCTTCGCGATAAGACAGACATACGAATGTAAGACAGATCTGAAACACAAATGTGAACAGGTCCAAGCTAAAACTTGTGCTGAAGAAGTTTCAAGATTGTGTCTCTCAAACGGAACTGTAGTTAAACACATGAAAAACGGTAGGAAATGATCGTAAATCATCATATTCCCGACATTATTTGGCAGTGTTTTAATGTCAAATAATTTTCTCTACCTTGATCAACTGTCTATTTGACCAGTAACGTAATGTCGTCTGCAGGCGAGACAGTAGTGCTGTACCCAGACGGGGGATACTCAGTGAAGCGCGTACCTCCGCCCCCTCCTCCCGCACCCCCTGCCGCAGAACCGGCCTCCACCCCCGCGCCTCCTGACAGCGGCAGTGCAGGTTAGTTCAGACAGTTGTAATCTTCCCATCCTGGGATTAAACTTTACACATAGTTACACTTAACCTATTCCTACAATGTAGGTGTACAATAAGAATACCCTACATGAATACCTTACATGAATGTCATAAGATTTTAAGATAGATTTTGTACTTTCTGACGCTATAAATCGCAGTGCCTACCCCTGTTGAGACACCCGCTCCGCCCCCGGCCTATGTTGTGTGGGAAGTGACCAAGGAACAAGGAGAGCGGGAGCATGTAATGAGTTGTGGAGACGTGGAAGTGAAGGATCCACTTCAGTGTTACACAGCTACGGACCCTGAATCTAAGGAGGTAGCGGTCCTTTCAAAGCTTTAAACCAGCCTGTCTTAAAAGCTGTTTAAATTTTAAAAATTTTTTGGAGTTCTGAAAAATTCAATGTTACAGAAATAAGCAATAATCAAAATTTTCAGGTAATGTTTACTCGTATGGATAACATCCTATCTGTTACAAGACCTGATGGAACCAGAATTGTCGACCATATTGATGGCACCAGAATTACCACTGTCACCAACCCTAATGGTCAGTAAGAATAAGTACAACTTTTTTATTACGTTGTTTTCAATGCTGAGTGGGTATGAAGGATTTGCTGTTCTGAAAACACACTCAATATCTCTATCACTGATCTCTATCACTGATCTTTAAAACAAACTATTATAATATAAAGTTAACCCTATTATCTAACTTCAGGAGAGGTCGGTCACAAAGTGGAATGTGTAGGTTATGCTACTGTTCACTTCTCTGGTGACGAATCTAAAACAATATTCGGAACTCCGACACGTGTTACCAGTAGCAACGCAAACAAGTCCTTCACGGTCGAGGAGGAAGACGGGACCGTACTTCACATCTCGCCCCAAGATAACAAAGTTGAGCTGAGAGGAGTGCAGCCCACCGAACAGAAGATGGACCCTGCGTCTCTAAACACGATAAGGGAGCGTGGCACGCTGTCTTACTCTGAGCTGGGGACCCACAACTTCGACCTGGACAGTGAGATCTGTTTCGAGCACACTGACGTGGCGGGAAATATTTTCAATGTAAACTACGAAGGGAGGATACTTGTGGAGCAGCCCGACACTCACATAGTGCAACATCTCGACCATTTCTACAAGCAGAACGAGGCGAGTTGTTTAGTCCGGAATTGCGAACAAAAACCGATAAAAATTTTTTAGAACATTTTGAATACCAGTGTCGTTCATTACAAAGGTCCAAATCTTTTATTATCAATGGACGAGTTAGCATACTGATTAGTGGCCACAAAAATACACTTCTTGCAATTTTTTGCACGTTATATTTGTTAACTCAAACTCATTTTTTTAATGTTTGCTTAACAGGTCGGAGCATATTACGAGGTAGAAGAGAAATTTAGGCCACCAATGAGACTGTTTGTCATTCACTCTGATGAGACTGGCTCAGAAATAATGGACCGAGAGAAATGTAGAGCTCTTTTTGAATCTCCCGAGAAAAATCCGGATGTGGTGCAAGTTGTAGAGGACGTAGAATCGGATGGTCTTGCTAAAGGGTCAGTCTTTTCATATCGTCTATTTCAATATTAGAATCTAGAACATTGATCCTGAAATCAGTTTCATTCCTAGAGAATACATGGATATATCGCGTAGCGCGCGTCTGCCGAATTGAAATTTAATTGGTAAAATGCTACTGCAAGTCATTAAAATATTCTGTTTCCATAGTAACATTCTTAACCAAGCGCCGCGCGCTGCATGGGAAATTTAGGATGCTCTAACCTTGGATGCTCTAACCAGGCTAACCGGCTTGAATATCCGCATCCATATAATATGCAATATCTTTTCTGGATCCAAAACTCTCATCCGGCACTTTGTGCGGTGGTATTGAGAGCGGTGCCCTAAGATAAGCGTCCTCAGACTACATGGTTAAATTGAAGACTCACTCACAGTTCCTTTTTCAGATACACCTTTTTGACGCCTTACTATTCAAGTCCTGGCTCGAAGTGGATTAAAGAATTCGACGAGGGTGAAATAGTACCAGGTGGGCTTGTGTACGCAGGAACTGTGAAACCTGCAGAACAGATTATTGGAGGCTGGGAAAAGAGAGTATCATCTCCAGATACTACCGAGCCTGAACTACCTCCTGCGATACACTACAATCAGGTGAATAAATTTCTTAAACTTTAGTCTGAGACCGCCATTATCTCGTTTATTGAATCTTTTCGGAACTTGTAGTTTTTTTAATTAACTAATTAACTAACTGTGTAAAGTATAAAAATAGCATGCAAATATCTATCAGGTTATTGAGGAATCACCTCTGGATAATTATCGCCGAGAGTTGGTTCTGAATGGTGTTAAGGCTCACACACATTGGCTAATTGAGAGGGAGCTTAACTCCAGCAAGGCATCCGTAACCGACGAAAGGTATAGCAGCAATTTAGATTGTTCTATGCTATCTATTATTGGTATTAATCACTAGTGACTGGATGACCAAACTTATTTTCACTTACTGATCTTCGAATATTCTCAGGTCTGAACTGGAGAAAGAGACTGCAGACAAAATGGCAACCAAAGTCGGGCGATCAGCTTCTACCCCTCGATCACCGCAAAACGTGAGATTCTTAACATTTATTTAACAAATCATGTAAAACTTTTTAGTAAAGTTTGGTTGTAACTTTGATATAGTATTTGTAAACCATATAGCTTTAGTTTCATAATGAATTCCAATATAAGGAAAATTTCAGTCCTGAGTCCTACAACTCCTTGAATTAAACGTATTTCCTGTTCCATATAAATCTTTGACTCGACTAATATGAGCGCAATTTTGAGTGTCCAAATCTCAACAAATCAATTTTGTGTGTACACGCTAGTCAATACAAACGGTTACCGTTGACACAGCACCCGAAGACCCACTTACTCACCATAGGTACACCGTTTGTGGCGAAGTGAAAGTAAACAGGTATTCAAGCCTCTGTGACGTGTTCGCCCTTTTAGTTACATCAAAATTCTAGAAATCAAGTTTGACATAGCAGTCACTTTTCAAGCCAAAGTGCAGCCTTCTTCGATCACATTTAATATCCATATAAGTCCAGCCTTTCTGGCTACACTCAGCCGTTTTGGACTATAAGACGAGATTTCTTCTCATTAAAACGCTTCCCCTCTATACGTCATATATTTATCTTATCTTTCTCATCAGTACGAAAACCACGACAGCTTCGATGAGGTAAAATAAAGCAGAAATATCTGTTGTGTCCTCCAGTATTTAAGTGTTGTCGGGATGAATGTACGTTTTTTTAATAAGTAAGCAGTACCCTGCAGCAGATCATATTATCATATTAACTCGTTGGTAGCATCGCCGTAAGTTTAAAATCTTTCTTTAAGCCAGTTGAACTTACGGTAGCATCCCAGAACTATATAACACTATGATCAAAGTTTTGCCCTAAGGTTTAATCTCTCGCCTTTTTTCATTGCATTAACTTAGGTTTCCTTGGTCCTGCATGAATTGGCTTATTCAGTCGCATTCACTGCTTACATAAAGTTCTCAAACACTTTCCGAAGAAACAGACTTGCCAATTAGCCAAACTGAAAATCAGCCTATGTCTCTCTTTGGCTTCAAGATCTTGACGAAGGACCCAAATCCCTATATCTCTATCGTCTTGTTTATTCCCCATTTTTTAAACAAATCGAAATTTTAATCTTAGTTTATCAGTTTATCAATTCGTTCATGGAGCACAAGCAAAATTCTATTCTTGGTCTTATCACCGTCGTTTAAATGATGAGATTAAAGCGCAAAACTGCATGAACTTTACTTTGTAAGATGTTAGAGGATACGCGAGTTTCGAGAAAGAATACTTTAAAGATGTAGTTATATGATCACACGAAAATGAGTTACCTATGTGAGAACAGCCGTGAGCCGCCAAGTAATTAATTTGCAGAATCAATATTTAATTTGCTGTTCGACTTCAGTACTCCTGAACCGCATCTATCCAGGATTTAACCGAGGAAGACTACAGTTCTGACGAAGAAAATCCTCCTACTGCAATGGAGCGACTGGAAAAAAGGAGGAACACGGCAGATTTCGTGACAAGGAAATACAGCACAGCAGTCTCACATAACCCATTCAAAATGAAAATGAAGTTGAAAAAAGGTTAAAACTAGAAAGCTAGTATTTTAGTTTCAACTGCCATATTTTACTTTGATGCATACTTTTTTTCGCTCGTACGAGACGGGAGCTCTCCCAGAAGCCATGATGAAAACTGAATGTAAAGTTCCCACAGGAATAATCCCACAAGCTAAATGGGATCAGATAACTCGTGAAAAGATGGAAGTTAACATTCTGAAGAGCGATCTCAGAAACTTTAGAGTTCCACCTTACTTCGAGAGCAAGTTTGGACAGAGTTTCCTTAACAGTCTCAGAGAAGGTAGATATGAGAGGAGTTTCTTGAAGTTGTCACGGTTACATATCATTATAGTGTGTGAAAGAAGCCTTCTGTTCGAAGTAAACAGGACGATGTGAATAATGATAATTATGTTCGTGTGAAAATTTGTAGTTAAGCTTTACCATGTGCATTGATTTTCACTTCTTGAAAGGACAGATTAATTATCACAACCTTCCTATTTCCATTTATTATATACTTGTATAAATATCATGAGATTCTACGTGTGGATCAATCGACGTGACAAGTCCTCCTTATAATACCTATAATACCCTAGGCTGACATCCCCATCAGGTCCGGACATGAACGGCTTGTCAGAAAATGTGCCCTCCCCAGTCCAAGGAACTCCCTCCGATAAATCTATAGAAACTGGTATGTCGACAATTAGTATATTCTAACTGCTTTGTCGAGTCCATATTAGTACACTTTATAGTGTTCTTTGTTCTTCACAACATTAAACAGTTTCTAATCTAGGTGGAAAAGGAGAGAGTCTGTCAACTTCCATGATTCTGATAGACGGAGAGGAAAATCAGGGATCTGCCGTCAGTTTGACCCAACAAGGGACCACTCCTAGACCAGGTATTGGTATAACTAACGTTACCCACCTCCTTGAACTGTATATAATATGATCAGCATGAGCTTACTCAAAGTTGTGTATATCACTCGCTTCACTCAGAAATTATAGGATTAGATCTGCAATATTATGATATAATCCAAAAACTTGCTGTGCATGTTATAGTTACGTCCTAGATTCAAGAAAGGTTTCTAATTTTCATTATTTCAGGGAACCCTACACCTAACGTGGCGACAGGAGTAGACGTGGAATCGAAGAGTGGAGAGCAGAAGAGCTCCAGCTCTTCCAAGCAGCTGTCACCCTGCAGTGACGAACCCTCTCCTAAACCTAACCGCAATGTCAGTTGTTACATCAAAACAGTCTTTTAAACGTTGATGCGAGAAGAAAACTTTTATCTGATCCCCCTCTAATATTCATACGATTTGATTTGATACTGGAAGTCCTACCACATGATTTCCTTTCAGCTGTCACCAGTTCACGACGAGGAAATTGAAACGCCGGTGCATGACATGCTTTCATCTAGACAAACGTCTCAGCCGACATCAGGTAAAATTGCGACAGTTCTGTTGCCGCTCCCATATTATATATTAAATATCATATATTGTATTATATTATATATTGTATTATATATTGGAACAACCTGGCCTGTCACCTAGATCCACCTGACCTGTCACAAGTTTCACACGTCAATCTGCGGTATAACCAGTTTATATAATTCTCTGAAATTACATCAGCTGGTTGTAATGGTCTAATTCAGAACTAAATCTCGAACGTTGTTACCTCAAGGAACGGTAAAGAGTCTACACGTGGATGTGAAGGGGGACCCCCGGAAAAGCCGAGTTAAGATCCCGCGTTCGATCCAGGGTTACAAGCCGGGAGCCGAGCCCAACGAGAGGTTCCTGCAAAAAGAACAACCGGTAAGACGCGGAGTCAAGACTTCCAGCGTCCTAGCTGCCGGCAAGAGGAAGCACATCAGCGAGATGAGAGGATTTCAGGTTCGGAGTGTTCATTTAATCGAAACCAAATACAATAAAACCTCGATTTACAGTGCCTTTATTTACCATATCCTTTGATTTACGGGGCCTTCTACCTTTCCCAGGATATTTCTCCATATAGTAAAACCTCTACCTTCCCTACCTTTATTTACCGTGTTACTCGATTTACCGGGCCTTCTCCCTATACTTCGAGAGGCCCGGTAAATAGAGGTTTTACTGTTTGTACGTAGGGGCGACCTCAGCCTAAGATTCCCTTGAAATTCTTAATAAATTCATCATGATAACGAAACTTATACTAAATTACGGTTCAGGTGTTTCCACCGGAGGTATCTTTCGGGGTGTTGTGCCCAGCAGGGATGTACGCTACAACAGTCACGCTGAAGAACGTCGGTATAGACAGTTGCAGGTTCCAGATTAAGTGTCCCAAAAACCGAGATGGTGTTTCTGTCTGCCTTCATTCCGAGACTAATTTTGTAAGTTATCATAACATGACGTTAATGAAAATTATAATTTATGAAGAGATGATAAGGCTGTCCAAAAGTGATCGAAGTGTAAACAATTTACTTTTATGAATGGGTCTCTCAATTCTATTCTAAAATTCTTCTCCAATATCTTCTTATATTTATAGTGTTTACTTCTTCCTTTACCGACTGGTATACATTACTCAAGTTGTTGCCAACAAAATCTTTAGGTTGCAGCTGGGATGTCAGTTAAGTTCGACGTGTGTGTACAAGCGGCTGAAGTGACTGAGATCGGACATATTTCCCTAGATATCATCATCACCATGGAAACTGAAGTTTTCAGACTGCCAGTTCTCGCGACGGTCCTGCCGCTACAGGTCCGTTAAAAACTTTTTTGAGGCATTTGTCTACAGACTTCAACTGCAATTACATTTATACTTGAAGATGTTGCCAAATGCAGAAGTACAGTACCTACACTATACAGTACAAAACATGCGATAAAGTACAGAGAGCTGTCATTCTTATACTGAGATTTCCTCCAAAACTCTTTGATTTCCATTTTCAGGAATACAATGAGCGTTCAAAGAGTGGACGGCTCACACGGCTTCCTCAACATATAAAGATAATCGATATCAGCAGTTTCGTGAATAGTGCAAGCTCAGGTACATCTATACATGAACTTTATAATTTGAAATTGACAGCAAAATATAGAGGTTCATGATTGTAAGACACAAATTGATACTCAGGCCTTTAATGGTGTTTCCCCTGTTTTGGTATAAAGGTATAACCAGACGCGACTTTTGAATTTGAAGGACGAATTGCCATCAATTTTCAACATTTAATCTAGTAACCATGGATCATCGAATATCTTTTTTTATTATGTCAAACCAAAGCCTTGTCTTACCTTTAATTGGTCTGGAAATGCTAGGGGACCATGATTTGTCCAATTCAGTTTCACGGCCTAGAATAAGCGAAGGCCACCCACTGAGATGATCACATAACTGGTGATCTAGCCTTTTTTGTAAGGTTAAAATCTTGTTCGTCAGTCTACTTTACAGCGGATATCCAATAATCTAAGGGTGACTACAGCAATTACCACAGCAGCTTAACAGGTCTACGTATCAGCAATGCAAGAACTGGTCACTTGATAATTTGTTTAGCATGAGCTCTTTCGCGGTCTTAATTATGAGGTCGTTCAACTTCAATAAATAATGACACATTATATTGCCTTCAAGGCTGAGATAGGGTTCATTCATCACACACACACACACACACACACACACACACACACACACACACACACACACACACACACACACACACACACACACACACACACACACA
>JH153351.1:75943-104739 GCA_000226015.1 Mnemiopsis leidyi
CAAGGAACTGAAGCAGCTGGGTTCCCGTCCAGGCTCAATTCTTTGCACTCAAGTCAATATGTTCGTTTAATACGTCCTCTTGATTTAATAATCACCGAGTCCTAGTAATTGTTTAAGAGATATCTCTGGCAATTACGAAGCTCGAGAGACTGTGACAACTTGTCACTACGGAAACACAAGGATATTTCTTGTGGATGAGACAAGTATATATTCAACATTTGACAGTGAGTTACGGAAGCGAGTTATGTGCCCCGCCTCGGCTAAAGCTGTGAATGTCCTTGCTGAACGGCATGTTAAACAAGGAACTGAAGCAGCTGGGTTCCGTCCAGGCTCAATTCTTTACACTCAAGTCAATATGTTCGTTTAATACGTCCTCTTGATTTAATAACTGTATAATTGAAATTTTTAAGACTACATATTTATATTATATTAAGTCCCGTTTACCTATATCATTTTTTTATTATTCCAATTATCTTCTAGGAAAGATAAACTTTTGATCACACCAAAGCTAACAAATCGATTAGTAATTATGCGTATATGGGGCAAATGGAATGGACTAAACTTTAATAAATTCTAGTATCTGATAAGTAGCAAATTCAAGAATTCAAGATACTCGAATTTTTACAGACTCTGAGGGCTGAGCTACCCGACGAAGCGTGTGCGTACTGGCTAGTGCAAGTGACTTTGTCTCGATTGCTCTAACCAAAGAACTATTGCGCGCGTTGTAGGTTGATAAACTACTGTCGCGGCCATCACGCGCTCTTACGCGTTTCTGGCCTGGCGAATTAAAGAAATTCGATTCCAAACGCGCATCGCCCGTTGATTGCGCGCGGCGTAAGCACTCAACCTGGTTAAGTGAATTGTCGCAGTGATACCTTGCTGCTAACCAGAGCCCTTAATTTGTGCGCGGCATAAGCACCTATTTAGGTGAAGTGATTCCTTGTCTCACGTTGTGACCTTGCTAAGCCAACATGAACATAGCATTGTGGCTCGCGCTGGACGCGGACGCGCCCTATTAGGACGAACTGTCAGAGCTTTTGCGCCGCGCGTTCGTCCTAATTTCGCGCTAAGCTCGTCAGGGATATACACGTGTTAAGCAAAGTGTTACCCGTCCGCGGAGACTGCTATCTTTGCTACACGTTGCATAGCCCTGCTGCCGCAAAGAGGCAGTCTCTGGTCTCCGGCGAGCGCGAAGCGCGCGGCGGATAGGGTCACAACGTGAGACAATGCTATTTCCAGTTCAACGGGCGATGCGTGTCTAGAATTTCTTCGAAGGCCAGAAATGCGTGAGAGCGCGTGATGGCCGCGACAGTAGGTTATCAACCTACAATCTCCAGTTAGACCAAGATAGTATCCATACTGCTATATATACGCGCGCATGATACTGGACTCCTCCGACCGGTTATTTAAGCATCATAGCTGCAGCTTATATTTCACATAATCTTGCCAAATACGTATATCCCTGCGCCCTGTGTGAATCATTTATTTAATTGTGTATATTTAAAGATTTTTAAAACATAAGAATTATTTTATTTGAAAATAAATTAAAAGTATTTACAGTAAACCCTCGATTTACCGGGCTTCTATTTACTGGGTTCCTCTATTTACCGGGCCTCCTCCCTTTCTCCCGAAATTTTTCAATATTTTCACAAAAAATTGCCTCCAGTCTTTTTTTGCGTGTCACATGTCAAAGCTTGTTATTTCAGGGTCATTACATTATACGGCTCCTTCTGACCCAACTAAAGCATGCTAAACTGCATGCACGAGATGCTTGACACCTGTCATAGCTATCAATAACTTAAGTTACTATTTCTGGCCAAAATTAGGCCATATTTTGGTCAAATTCTATTTACCAGGCCCCTCTATTTACCGGGCCTCAACCCTTTCTCCCGAGAGGCCCGGTAAATCGAGGGTTTACTGTACATATTTTATTTCATTGGTAAAACAAAATTTTAGCATTTCTCCTCATGTCGGAATAAGTTGCACCAACAAAAATAAACAGTTTAGGGATGGAGGTTATCACTTAAACAAGCTCAAAATTTTCAAATAAGTTAATGATCCTACCAAAGCCAAGTTATGCCACCATCTTAGCTATTGTATGCCAGTCAAAAAATCATAATTCAGGCTGCCGTTGTGGTGGACACAAAAGCGAACAGCACGTGTTCCCCAGTGCCCCATCAGCCTAATCCCTTCTTTTGTAAAGTAAATACCATCCATAGAGCTCAGTTGATTTGTGTGTCTTGATCTTGTTATGAACTTTAACATCGTATAAATGGTTCGAAATATGACATTTTTGTATTCTTGAAACATTTTTGTATTCTTGCACACAAGCGCATGGTTTTCGCCGGTGTGCTTGTTGAAACCGAGTCATTGAAGTGTAGGTTTGTCTAACCATTTATCGAGGTTGAGACCGATTCATTGAAGTGCAGGTTTGTTTAACTACAATTTTCTCAACATTCATTAACTTTTTGGTTTAAACCTTCAACACTAAAATCTCAAAAGCCATCGAGGTATGTTGAGCAGCAGTCCAGTCCAGCAAGTCAGCCGGAGAAGGTCGGGAATAGTATAGCATTGGGTAGGGTAGGGAAGGAAGGAAGTGAGATGGTGTATGACTTGAGTTGTTTCATGTTGTTTGAGTGTTTCTGCAAGGAGTCATGATATCATGATATGTATGGAAGTAATGTTCAAGAATTACTCAACTCATAATCAGGTTTGCTAGCTAGTCTTCTGAGCCACACGATCCGTCCTCCGATTAGAGCTGCATTACTAGCTGACTTGCAGGACTGACATACTTATTCGACATCCTCAATAAATTTGCTGTATGTGTAGTGTTGTAATTGCTCCAACCAGAGCTCTGGTTTGAGAGGTGTGTAGCACCTGGTTAGGTGAAGTGTTGTAATAGTTTATAGTTTAGTTTTGATTTGGGAATCAAACACCCGATCTCCTGCATATAAAGTTAGGTTAGGTACCACTAAACCACCAACCCATCAATATGCACATAAGCACCTAGTAGAGGTGGCTTCTGTGGGTGTTGATTGGCACAGGGAGCTCATGAGGAAGGTGACTGTCACGGGATGAGTGAAACACGTAAGTCAAGCACTAACAATTAAGATGTTTCTTTTTGCCGACCAGCGGCGGCACATGAAGCTCGAGGCAATCTTGCTGAAGCAGTCTGGCATGTGCGTGCGCACACGCGGCTCTGGGTTGGGACAGGTCGTCCGCTCACTTGCACAGGTGAGCGGGATAGGGGCCTGTCCGAGTCTGTAGCGGCGCGTGCAGGCTACACTGGTTTAGCAACAGGCAATCAATCTTTAATTGCTTTACTTGTTTGTGTGAAAAATGAAATATTTGTTTGATAAAATGCTGTAAATGAAAATTCTACTTTGTCCTGAAAATTATATTTTTCCTGAACGAAGTAACATTTGCAACATTGACTAACATTACGTTGTTTGTTAAGGAAATGAGATGCAAGTAGAAATGAAGGTAAAGTCAAACAACTTGCATTGTCTGATCGAACTATGTAACCTATAAACAATGCAACACTTACTTTAGAGGGAAGTAAGTCTACAAGGACGTAACTGTGCCCACATGAGCGACATATATAATAGTATTTTAGTCCGGGAGACCTTAGCTTGGCCACCACAAAATATGGAGTTTGCTGAAGTGATGTACTTTACTGTAGTCTTTTCAGTCAAACATGTGAAATTAAGTTCACTACAAGATGTCAGTTGACCAGGACACCATGCTCTTGAAATGTGATGCAGAAAATGTAAATTCAATTATAAATGTTCAAACACGGAATTTTGGTCAGACCGTTATCAGTGTAATCAGTTAAAAGTGTAACGTTTTACTAGTGTAATCAATGTGTCCTGTTTTCCAGGACACCATGCTCTCTAAATTCTATTACTTTAAAATTCAATTACATTTTTTTTAAAAAGTCGTACTTGATTTAAAAAAATTAACTATTATAACATATCTACATAAAATTATGAATGCCAGTTTGTCTAACAACAATTTTTTCCAATTTCATCAACTTTTTGGTTTAAACCTTCAAAACTACAAATCTTAAAAACAATCGAGGTAATTCGTGCAGCAGTCCAGTCCAGCAAGGTCAGAAATAGTTTTGGGTCATATAATAAATTTTTTAGAGTTTATAGTCAATGATTAGATTCAGGCTATAAAAAAGGACTGAAATACCATACATCAAGATGGTTGCCAAAACTTGGGACCTGGTATTTTACATTCCAGCATAAAGTCCATCGGATATTCCTTGGTTGTTTGTATTCATGAAGATTCATCTTAAATCAATTTTTTCCACACAGACAAACCACAGAGCATTATCACTGGACCTCTATTTCCAATTTTCTTCCTGCCCTAATTCGTCTGACATCTCTGTCGTTAGTTATTCTTACATCAGGCAATTTTCTTATGCAAACAATGTCATCCTTATCTAAGTCAAATTCATGACATATCATAAATTTGAACTCCTCAAATGTTTCTCCAAGGTCTGCTACGTCGATCTCAATAAAATCTGTTTGTCCGCACAGTCTTGCTTTGATGGCATTGACTGAAAATAGGAATTTGTTTTGAAATTTTGTACTTTTAAGTTTTATACTATACAAACTAGGGTAGAGTTAAGTTTCCAAGATCAATTGTACTCGTAGAAATTTTTTCCCATATCTTGCCATTTTGGCCTGAAGGGCCCAAATGGCAAGATTGTTTTGATACGTTTTGTGCACGTGCACTTAAAGTACAAGGGTTTGGGATCGATAGCATAAAGCGGGTTATTTTGGAATATTAGCCCAAAAAGTGTCTGTGCGTACGTACTTCCGCACACACGCCCCTTTATCAAACTTAATCATGTATTTGAATATGGTTATAGGTTTCATTAGCCCCCAATGTACTTCACATATACATTATGAAATTTATGCACAATTGCCTCACCAGAACAACAACAAGTTGAGAGACAAATGTAACACGATTTTAATCTAAGCTCTGTACAAATCTATTTAACGACAAACTTTCAAAATGCCATTAGTATAAAATCAACGAAGTATGAATAAATTATAAAGGTAGCACAGACAATATAATTATGATGATGCATACAGACTAAAGATTGTTTTTAAGATTGTTTTCAATTTCATCCAACTCAGTCACATCATCACTTGGAAATGAAGGTGGACCCTTTGGTGCACGTTATAAGCAAATGATGATTGGATTGAGTAAGGATCAGTTGGTCAGCTTTTTCAGGCTTAACCTTTTGTACAGACTCAAAAAATCGGAAATAAAACAATGAAAAGAACACACGACTGCGTTCAAACTCTGCATGTCAACTTTTTGAATCATGCATCAAATGGCTGCATAAATTTGCCGGTTTGTATTAACACTATTATTAACATAGCCAAACTACATGAAATTTATGAAAATTAACCGAAATTATGTCGGTAACTGGTTTGCGGTTGCATATTTTGATTCCTTATTTCGCAAATTTTGATGACAATCGACAGCATGATAATTGATATGGGAAATTTAGAGGTCCCCTGACACAGTGAAAGTGGCCGCAATTCTTGTTTAAATGATAGGGTTATTCCTATTTTTCTAATCTACAGATTTTTAAGAGCAAAACTAAAGCTTAAGTAATTTAAGGTTGTGGTATTTTCTGGGATACCTATTTCTGATGAGGTCTTGAATCATTTTGAAAGTGGAAGTTATTTAGAGAATAAGATGAGACATAATAGCTTTTTCAAAGATAACCCTTTTGTAGCTAGAAAAAAGATTTATATATTTATATTTCAACATTTCAAACTACATTTGCATTTAGACTTTAAAAAAAGTTTTATGGGTTAACAGTGAATGTCGGACCTCTTATAATATGTCCTGCTTTTACAAGGACAGGACTCTTCTAGGCTGCATCCTGCAGCAAGTTAATGGGGACGATAATCAGCTAACTTATCCCAGGCAGACTTTTTGACTTTTACCCTAACTCTAACTTTAACCCTTTAAACCTTACCTACAACCCTGAATGGTTAGGATTAAGGTTGAGGTTATAAGGGTAAGGGTTAGAAACCATTACAACGACCCTTACCAAAACCATAACCCTAACCATAAAAATTGCCAATTTGTTTTGCAAACTAAAAGCTGGGTTGACTGTTTGCAGGTTGATGGCAGATACAAACAGATCTACCACAGATTTGTCATTTGATCAGACTCTGATTCAATCCGTGGTAGTTTAAGTCCTTGCCATCTATTTATCTAAATGATCAATTTATGTAAAACTGTATAATTGTAGTACTTCTAAGTCTATTTTTCAATTCAATTGAATTCAGGCGAATCAGAAGTACAGTTCTCTTGCCCAATTGGTACCTTCTCTTGATCCAAAGTCAACAATGTCATCGTTGTTGCAATTGTATGATATACAGTATATAGCATCTGATCTGCTAGGCATCATCCTTACTCCTGAAATCAATGTGAATCTTGAATGAGACATGAAGTATACTGTCATTTTTGCCCGCCATGGGGCGGCTGGACATTAGATGGCCAATAAACGGAGCTCAAAGAAAGCTCAGCCTGTTGTTGATAACTGGATAAATAAATGCAGGTCTAAATTTTTCATCAATAGGTCAGTGCTATCTTTTAAAAGATATCCCAATTTTTCTTATATTATAAAATGGGGTCCAGTAACTGACTGGAAGATCTAAATGGTTCCTGTTGTCCTGCCCCAGAACATCGGGCCCCAGGACATTTTGCCCCAGACTTCTTGAATTGCCCCAGGAATGTCGTTCCCCACAACATCCTTTCCCATAACCTCGACTCGACTGACCTCGCTCCTGCCTCAGAAAGTTTTGCCTTAGAGATTTTGCCCCACAACACCTTGCCCCACAACCTCGGGTCCCACTGACCTCCTGCCCTAGTACATTGTGCACCAGGGATGGTTAAATTTATTACACCCTTCAGCAAGTCATGTAACTCAACACTGTAATTTTGTGAATATTGCCCAGATATAAATTGGCTGATTGCTTGTTAAGACAAGTATTTTAGGTTCATTAAAGGTATTTGAAAGAAGCCATGTGTCCTGGACGCTCGTCTGAATAGAGATGTGATAATGGGACCTGCTATGGGGTCAAAATGCGAATGTTGCACTAAAACATCAAAAACTTGGGATTTGTGCTCAAATTGAGGATAATTTAAATTTTTTGGATGAGAGGTCTTTTTAAATTACCCTCAAATGGCATATTTTGATGAAATCAAGGGTGATTCTGATGCTGTTCCATACCCAAGGCAACATTCATTCCCACTCATGGGATAATTCCCACTCATGGGATTAGCAGTTTCCAATTTTGAGCTCTCATTGAGGATAAAACTTGCAACCAACAGAATTGACCGACGGAATTCAAATTTTCAATACCCTCATTCTTCACTTCTGCTGCATGAAATAGCAATAAAACCTGATGGGATAGTTAGTTTTCATGATACCAGACCATTCTAGGGTGAAAAATTGAAATCAAAATGCCATTTTATATGATAAAATTGAGGACAACCTCATTTTTTGCTCATAAATTGGACAGCTTGTTAATTTTGAGGATAATTTTTTCATGAAAAAAGGCAAGAAACCTTTTCACACCTTTCTGATGTAAAATAATTCGTCAAGAATAATTAATTGAGATCTTTTTGAGGGTAAATTAGTCTTGACCACATAAATTTGGGTCAAAAAATGACCAAAAAAACCCTCAATTTGACCTCATTTTTGGCAAATTGTAATGGCAGGGCAACCATAGAGTTGATGTGAATGAGTCAAAATTTAGGGTTAACAACTTAAACTACTCCAAAAAATTTCGATTCTCATATCTACCTGGGGACCTTGCACGCTTGCACGCACGCACCCTTTGAATCTTTACCCAAGTCAGTGAGGATAATTTTTGAAATTTATTTTGATGTTTTTAGACTTAAACCATATACATACGTGAGTTGGACTCACTTCCAAATAGCTCTGAAATTAATATTGAGGATAATCAATTTTTACCACCTATTTTTTAGCACTTTGGGAATATTAATAACCTCAATTATGGCCCATAACTGACTTTGTAAATGTTTTGGATTCAATTTTTCAACGTTCAAGTGGGTATATTGTAGCAGCAATCTGAGAAAGCTTATCTTGATAGCATCATTAAAGAGGTAGTTATGAGGGTAATAAGAGCCCAAAATGAACCCAAAATTTAGAAAAAAGTCCAAATACCCTCAAATTTAGCACAAATAGATGATCTTAAGACTTAATTTGGCCAGCATTCTAGTCCCACCAATAGTACACCAAGTTGATGTGGAAACCAAATCTCAAACTTGTGTTGCTCAGGATATGTGGGGTCCTTTGCGTGTGACACACACGCTGTGAATCTTTGTTCCATATTGTGGGAGGAAGTGAGGGTAACTTCAAAGTCAAATATATTTGCTCTAGACCAGTCAAGGCTCAAAATTATGGTTATCTATCTTTCAAAACCCCACCTCATTTACTGTAAAAGATATCGAGGGTAATCTAAAGCCCAGTCAAACAAAAGTCATGACCTAAAAACCCCAAATTTACCCTCTATTTTTGGCTCTTACTCCTAAACGCAAGGTCCAATCGGCTTGAACTTGGTCACATCTTGTAGGTGGCATTGATCTACAGCCCCTGGAAGCATGTTGTTCTTTACAGAATTTTAGATAGGCCCAAAAGTAGCAACATTTGAAAGGGACCATTTAAGCCTTATTGATGCCCCAAAATATATATGTTGCCTCTGTACCTCTATAAGATGTTACAGCTACCTTGAGATACCTTAAACCCAACGATGCGACACAGTGTGTCAGCTACTTAGACACTACCTAGAATCGGCCCTCGACCACTGGACTTCTCTCATGAGATGTGGCATCAACATGACTCAGGTCTCAGCCCAGCTGCAACAATATGTTCTGCTACGAGAAGACCCTACATGCAGCTTGTTGATGAATTTTAAGGCCACATGGCGCTTGCTCAGTCACATGACCACCCTTTGTGAGATGTTGTTTGTGAGCAAAATGTTAAGGTTGTAGGGCCAGAGATTGTGGGGCACGGTGTTACTGGGGCATTAACCCTGGGGCAAAGTGTACTATGTGAAGAGGCTTTCGAAGCACAATGTTGTGGAGCATGATGTCAGTGGGGCAAATCCTCTGGGGCAAATCGTTTCTTGGCAATAGGTTAGTGGGGAATGTGTGGCAAGGAGTTGTGGGGCGTGGATTCACATGGTCACCGATCCAAAAACCAAACCCCCTCTTTATCAATGGTATGGAATGTTTTCTACTGACCACATCTCTGAAATTACCACGCCATGGATGATTCATTGTTGCTTACCAATTATTCCTAACTGATAAGGCTGTATATAGGCCGTATAACGGCCATCACTGATCTCCCATTTTCTTGTTTCAATTCTGAATCGAAAACACATTTAAAGAGAGTTCGATATTCAAAAGGTACTAATTTCATCATGTACAGTATTGAATAAAAAATTCAATGTCACTGACCTTGAGTATCTTGTGCAAATGATCTTTCTGAAACTGCAGGTTTACTTGGTCGAGCAGCCTGGTCCATTTGATTTCTCAAACCTACTAGCTGAGGGAATGACATATAGCCCGGGTCTTCCTCAGAGAACTCAAGAGAAGGTGTACCTTTTTGTGATGAAAACGTTTTTTGTCTCTGAAACAAAGATTTACATTAGACTTGTAGTTTCAATCTGTCGTTTTCTGCATATTCGTTTGCGTTTCATGGAACCTGTTGAAAAATGATAAAAGTAGCAGTATCATAATACAGCCCAGATTTTTATATCGTATCATATGGTAATTTGTAACCTCGTGGTTTGAAGTTGGGAGGGGACCTTTTTCAGGTTCTCATTTCGAGCAAGCTCGACTCCCAGAGGTATGCACTGAATGGTAACAGGTGTGTTATGTTGTTGTCTGTGGGTTGAAGAATTAACAAAGCTACATGATGTGTACGAAGCAGATATTCAAACGGACACCATTTCCACTGATAGTCAATCCAGAAAATTCATGGACGGGCACTTTGCTGAGTTGTGTCCGACAACCTCTGCATTGTGTAGATCAGTGCTCTACCAATTGAGCTACCCCCCCCCCCAGGCCGGGCTAGCCTTGAATGTTCCTCATCGAAAAGATAAAGCTAGAACTACTCTCTAAGACCCTAACAAGACGGCCCAGTGACAGAATTTTGAGAAGTGGCTAGAAATCTAAAAAGTTTGACAAAAATGGCTACTTTGTATTCGCATAGCTTGAACATTCAATTGATAGGCATAATTGATAGGTACAGGGTACAGGAGTTGAGATGTGGATAATGCAGGTTCAAAACTATGATAATCTGAGATGAAAACGTTAAGAAGCAATCCCCGGTGGGATTCGAACCAGTACTCTATGGATCGCTATTGAAGTTTGCTACCCCTACACCACGGGACCGATGACGGAAAAAGAATTGCTAACTACTTCAATGCGCGCTACTATGACTTGTCGTTGGACTAGCCCATTCCTTGGAGTAGCCAAGTTAGGAATATATGCCCCGCGTCAGGAAGCGCTAGGAAGCGTGTTAGGAATGGCTAGGAATATGAGTGAGCGCTCGATTCTTAGAGCAAAAAAGTAGCCAAAAAAGTAGCCAAGATTGACTGCGAGTAAATCAAGACAGATTTAACACGACTTGTACCGAGATGACTGATTAGGCTTTCTTTGGCTACTTAAAGTGCTTAAACTACTTCAATTTTGACTAGGAATCCCATTCCTAAATTCTCAACTTTCTGTCACTGGGCAAGACGGCCCATATCGGATCACGTGTCGCAGCACGTATCGCATCAGCTGTCCTAACTAGACAGTACATGCCGCAGTATGTGCCACGACACATGACCCAGCAAACGTCTTAACTAGACGTGACATGTTCCGCAGCACATGTTGCTATTGGATCAAGTGTCCAATTTACTTGTGTAATTGTAGCAATGTTGCAACAACCAATTATATTTTTTACAAATATTAGGCTTGTAGAAATCCTCCTCCGTCGACGGGAACTTGACCATCTCACAAATAATGGTTCTGACAGTACAATATGCAACTCTGAACAGGTGCGCCAGAGTGGTAAAATCGTCTCAACTTGCTGAATATCTAAGGGTGAGGGCTAGCTAAGTAGCTTCTTTGTAGGTTCAATAAAGTTGCCGGCCACAGAACAGAAAAGGATGGAGTGATAGATCCTCTCAAGGATTTCCGCAGATATTCTGTAGAGCTCCACAAACTTGTCGTCGTACATGTGATGGGCCCTGGCAGTCTCCTTTCCAAAATGTTGAATCCTTCAGGAAAAGTTTTTGTCTGCATTGTCAAAACTGCTCCGGATCAGCTGCAGAAGTTTCTTCCAGGATTTCCATAATGTGCTGGACAATGATGTTTCTTCTCTGTATGAGCATTTGGAGGAGTCCATCTTCTGACAGGGTTGCTGATTTGCATGTCAGGTTCAATTTCTATGTTGCTGAAGTCGTTAGGATGACGTTTAGCTATCATGCTTTGAGCTTGAAGCAGCAAATCCTCATCCTGATGTGGTAAAATGTACTGATTGACAAAGAATGCACTAGTGTAATCCTTGGTCTCAAACTATCGGCAGACCTTGTTAGCAACTGATTGGGAGTATGGTTCGTTTATTTCTGGTAACATCCACTCCCACGATGCTGAATCACGTGATGACATTGTTTGAAGTATCACGAGCATCCTAGTATATATATGAGGGCACGACAGCACCCGACTTATCCATTTTTTCATCTCCTCTACAAAGTAGCAACCAAGTAACTACAGTATTGACTTATCGACCACCTCAAATCGACCTTTTCTGCAGGGGTGCTGCCGAGCTGGTTCGCGTACGGGTTTGGGAATTGCCGAACTGGTTCGTGTACTGGGTGGGGCTTCTTAGATACTGCCAGAATATTTAGTTGGAAAATGCTTGGCCTCACAGTGGGATTTCACAAAAAAACCTAATATTTAAACGCATTTTACAAAAGAAAACTTGGTACAACCTCAGTTTGGGCCAATGAACTAGCTGTCATGTAACCCTCTTCTTCCTTCATTTCGAAAGATCTTGTTCCTTGAGTTAATTTTAGAGTCAACTGCTGTGGTGTGTTTATCACCTGGAATCATTGATATTACTGAAGACTATTTGTGACTGATGTGGATAAAGCATTATATCACAGGATACATTACTATAATAATTCTGTAGTTTATACAATTTTGAATTTTAAAGAGGTTGTTCGAAAAGCAAAAATAGACTTGGGATGAAGGCAGTTCATTACAGCTCTCTTATGACAAAGTTGGATGTTACAGATGTTCATTTTATTATAGACTGCAACTGTCATATTCATGGAACTGAGTTTGAACTTGATACTACCTTTGAGCTTGATGTCCTGCTAGTAGATGATTGACTTTTAGAATCGTCGTCGGAAGAGGAGGATTCATCTGTCGGAATTTTCGACATGATACTTATACCCATACAGTCTGCATCCTCGTAGTCTCTCTAAAAATTTGGTTGCAAAAATGGTTGATGATAATTAATCTAAAAAGAGCTAGAAATTTATCTAACATGGACGTATTGGCTACTTACATACCACCATTCTTGGTCCTGTCGCAAAATAATTGGCTGCTTCCTTGTACTTTTTGAGAATGAGCTCTCGTATTATGTTGTGGGACTGAAACATTTAAAATTATGTTTTGGGACTGGAACATTTAAAATTTGAGTTACTCTATTTCTTCAAGTTTGAAACGACATCTACTCCGGTTAGTCGCCAACAGAATCGGACTAACATCATAGGTAAATCATGGGTGAATACTGAAATTTTTTTATGCATGGCTATAGCCCGACAAACACATGTAGTCAAAGCATTTTTAATTGAAACTGGTATAATTTATCAAGCATGGTTTTATGTTGGTAAATCAATAATACACTCCAAAAATCGATTATTTTATCAGTAGCTAAAATTGCATATTTATTTAAAACAAACTAAAAATCAGAACTCAATATACCTTCATGTTGTTCATATACTCCAATGTACTAGGTCTTAGATGTCTGCAAAAATTGAATATAAATACTTCAAATTAACTTTTTTGTCGTCTACCTATTTTCTCTTATTGCTATATTAGTAATAGATCAGTAGACTATTTAAATAAGTAAACGTTATCGATGAAATATCTATATTCAAAGCTTATTATACTATGTATATATAGACATTGCTTGACTGGACTTCTTGGGGGTTGTTTTAAGCACTGTTTTATTGTTTGACATGGTCTTGACTCCTTTTCACCATATACTCCTCTTATAACTCTTTGACGCATGTTATGATTTTTTGAATTTGTTTTTAGGCAATTGATTTATTTCTCTACTCTTTTTGATATCTTTTGATATAGTGTCTGACATTAAATGAATGTAGTAAAGTAGTAAGATGTTCAAATTCGTTATACGTTATTTGTTATGACCTTACTGCTGACCTAAGTCTTGCCGATATCGTTTTGTACAAGCCGACGCCGGTTCACTAAAATGGCATTGGCCCGCACGCCTGTTGCTGTGTCCGTATTTCATGGTAACACCTTAGATGTTGTGTCCTTAATTCATAGTAAGACCGTAACTGCTGTTTCCCTACCTCATAGTTGGACCATAGTTGTTATGTTGCTCTCCATTGGCTATCCACAGCATACTAGCTTTAACTACGTCAGACTCACACATGAACACATACTGCCGATCTTTAATGTCGTCAAACACAAATTCGAAGTGGTGCTCGTCCTGGGGCCGGATTTCAACCCTGAAGGATTAACCCTCTAAAATATATTGTATGAAAAGAACTTCGGCCACCGTCACTCATCAAGAATTTTAATTGCGACTTTGAACCAGTAAACTGAAAACTGTCACAATTTCCTGATAATTATTAGGTAGTGGTGATTGTGTATTAACGATTGTAATTAAACTTATCAATACCTCACTCCTGATATGGGAATAGTTCCGGATCTTTTGTCTGAATCGATTTTGAAGTAGTCCACTCTGTCGGGATAAAACTCTAATCGTCTCTTCTGATCTAAGCAGTTTAGTGACAATTAAGTAAGCCTTGGTGGTGATTAAGTAAACTTAATCAGAATTTAAAACGAACGTTATTTTAGGCAAACCAACAAAATTATGATATCACCAACGCAAACGTCTGATTAAAATGGTCACTTGAAAAATTGCTTTATATTGTTTATATCATCCATAAATATTATTTCCGAATAAAATTTTTAGAAACTTGCTATTCGTAGATCAAATGCACAAATCTCAAAATGTTTAAAACTTCTCATGAAAATCTTACATCTTGTTTTGGACCGTTTGTGAAGCTTTTTAACTACGCCTGAGTAAAGAAACTTTGGAAAATTAACGTTGCTGCTTTCCACACTCGACATATCTTGCAGAGTCAAAGGGCGTTTGATAAAATTACTTGATCTTCTTTTCGAAAATCTTAGGGAGCCTGTAAATCTATTCAGTGACGAAGAAATGTTGACTGCGATGCAAAAGCAAACTTAAAATATGGCGGATGTACAAGGAAGGAGAATTCCGCAAAGTCACCATTTCAGCACCGCGGGGAAGTAACATGATACAATGGTCACGTGTTCTTGTACAAGTCACGTGTTCTCTGTACAAGTCACGTGTTTTTGTACAAGTCACGTGTTCTCTGTACAAGTCACGGGTTTAACAGTGAGTAGAACATTGGGTTGAGTAGCGTGGGTTTTATAACAACATAACTAAAGCAGATAAGGCATGTTATTTTTAGATTCTAACTATGTAATGCCTGGAGGTATAGAGAGCGGTATTTTTGGGGAGGTATCTCTAGTATCAACGATTTAAAACCCGTTTTTTGATGTATAAGCCCTTCTTCAGTTCTTTCCAATGAACATAAATTGACCACCAAAAAAAGTAGAAGCAATACCTACGTTTATGATAGTGAAGTTTCTTACATCCCAAGACCTACTGTTCTCTATCAAAATCTATCATCTCAGCCGTTTATCAATCTCCTTTTTCATTTTCTATTTATTATTTAAGAGTTGAAAATTAACAATATTGATTATTGGTCTCCGTGTACATTGTTGTTGTAAAAGCTTTACGATTAAACTCTAGGAAACGATTTAACGAATAATCACTACAAAAGATATGGCATCGAAAGCAACAGAAACGTATTTACAACAACAGAAAATTAAGTCTGCGTGCGTTTGTATCTTTCAGCTGCACCTAGACTCTGTAGAGTCTACTGTCGTTCAGGGTTCACGCTCGCTCGTTCAGGGTAATGTGTTTACCATTAACAGTCAAAACGCTATAGCTTTTAGTTAAACTCTTAGTTAACAGTCAAAACGCTATAGCTTTTAGTTAAACTCTTAGTTAACAGTCAAAACGCTATAGCTTTTAGTTAAACTCTCAGTTAATCGTTGCTTATTACTTCATAGCGGTATCTTTAATAACTAGATAGTAGTTTAAATATACAAAAACTGCAACTTCTTAGTTTATACATATCATCATTCATCACAGTATCGAGTTTACGATGACTGCAACTTCATTGCGGTATCTAGCCAAAATAGAGATGGAAATTTTAAGCGTCCGCCTGAGACCAAACAAAGTGGGCGAACTTCTAGTCCCTATTGCATTATATTATGTCGATAATCCTTGTTAGAATGCAACTGTATGTTCCTGCGTGAGCGGTGATGAGCCCCCAGAAAACAAAGTCACTTGAATTTGAGTTCAGCTACGATGTACCAAAAGGTAAGACAGTCAATGTAGCTATCCCTTTGTTGTTGCCCTTATCAGGCTTACCTACAGACCATGCTGAAGTGCACATCAGAGAAAGCAGGATTCCTTGTTTTGCTGAGGATACCTTCCGAGAGTGTTTCCTGAGGTTTATCGCTGAGGAGGAAGACAAATTGCGCCAAGAAGAGGGGGACGTGTCACTAGAGAACTTGGAGCTGGAGCTGAGTGATCTTGTTGAGGTGTGGGAAAACGAAAATAGGGTAGCTACGCCTGTTCCTACCCACAGCATCAAACAGGAGGAGGAATTTGGACAGATTTGTCACAAGTTGTATCATTCACCAGTTTTACACGCAATGAGAGCTGAGGAGAATAGAGCTGCTCACGAGTTACGCGGTCTGGTCAAAAAGCGCAATGAAGAAATAAAGAAAATTCAAGATCATCATATTATGGCAATGGAGGGATATGTAAACAATGGAGGGCACGTTGATACAACTGCTGTGAACGATCTTGCTGCCAGCCAAATAGAGCAACGTCAAGACTGTGAGGTGAAATGGGCAAGTGAAATATCACACCTAATGGAGGAACAACGGAAAGGGTTCTACTCCTGGGTACTACAAACCTATGAGGAAAGTTTGGGTGGGAAGGAGTATACCTCTACAATCCCCACCACTGACAGTTACTCGCCTGAACCCCAATCTTATCCGAAAATGGAGGAAAGTTTCTCCATTTGCATTGGGTCTCAACTTAAGATAACGCACAGTCTACGGTTATTTGTCGACAATGTTTGGAATTTGTGTGCGGGTCACCCCAGAGCTCCAGAGAGGCTACAAACTGCTCTTTCTCTGTACACAAACTCTCTATCGGGGCTGATATTACTGGTCGATAACAGGCTTAACCTCTACAGCGGTAACACTCATAAACTATCTAAAGTATGTGAGGTATTCCCAGAATTTCACTTTAACCCCTTCGATCAGCAGTTAAACACAATCAGACAAAAGCTGCTGAACCCTGACGTCGTCAAACGGAGAACGCCCACCAACTACCTCATAGACGATACAATACCTGACTCTGTTGTCAAAGAGGACGACTCTTCTGGTGATCTGATCTTGCCTACAGGAACGTGCTATCTAACCAGACATTCCAATCTGAAACAAGTCCATTGTGTTATACACCTCGCTAGTACAGTCCATGAAGTCCAGGGTGAAGTCTCATCACGTGACCCCCTCCTTGTTGGTCTGAAGAGTGCGCTGAAGTTAGCGTCAGAAAATAATATGGACAACCTGATCATACCTCTGTTTTTGACATCCAATTTGGAACCCAATATGGATCATGCTTGGTGTATGAAGCGTAGCGAGGTTGTCTTTAAGTGTGTCAAGGGATTTATGATTGAAGTTGGTTCAACTGGCGTAACCACCAGCAAGACTTTCCACTTTATTTTACCAAAAAACACGACTCAGAAAACATTTCAAGCCATCAGCAGTATGTTACCCACAATCTTTCGGGTTCCCTGTCCTATGGTTCTTGATCAGGGTTCAAGGAAAAAAACTTTGACCGTGCAGGAACTTACAAAATTGAATTTGTTACCTAATTCAATTTGAAGTATTTATGGTTTGTTTTTGTATTATCCGAAATGATGGACCTGCTGTTGAGTTCTGTTAATGTATTTGCAACTTTTACTCTTTCAGAACTTTTCAGGTCAAATTACATCGATTTGGCCATCATATCCAATTTGAAGCTGTAAAAATGTTGACATTTCTTATGACTGTTTGATTAATTGGTACTCTTTTGGTTCTATATTATTGAAATGATTAGTATTTTTGTTGCTGATTTTTATATACTTAGAGCGTTTCACTTTACAAAGCTGTGTCCATATGCGGGCTTTGTTGCTCAAATTTCTACACCCTTGAAACATTCTTCTTCTTACAGTCTTAGGAATGCGCGATAATAATGTAGATACATAATGTGCGCGCACGTACGTTTTTAGTGATTTCTTTGCTTTTTATAATTTGCTTAACTCTTCCTTATCTTAGCTATGTAAATTCCTCATTTGATTATGGAGAAAGTTCCAGTCCCTTGGCTGCAGAACTTCATCGTTTTTAACACCACACTCTGCAAAAAAGAGGGGCAGGAGCAAGAGAAGATCCTATTCTATTATAGCAAAGATGAGGTAGATTTTTAAGGCCTTAACACTCAATACTCCTCGCAGTTGCCAGATCCCATATAGTTATAGTTATCGTATTACTATCAGACGATTTATTTCTATCAAATTACAAATAGTTTGTGAACGTGGCCAATAACCTGCTTACCTTTCTCAGACCTCGGATGACGCTAAGATCCGACAAGTGGGTTTGTGTGAGGGCATGATAAACTTCACAAGACGATTCTCAGACAACCCCTGCGAAGTTTTGGAAACAAAACGCACTCGACAGGTATCGCCGACTTTTCTTTTTCTCTCGTCTAAATGCGATAATTATGATTTATTTACAATCGAAATAAGTCTAATTTCTGACATAAATCATTATCAATTATTTATTATTTATTACAGATACTTAAAACCGTGATCGTTACTTCACAGGTATATTTCGGACCAGAACCCGATTTCTGGATGGTCCTGACTGTGGGAGTTCCGGAAAATGGCTGCAGATTTGTGTCAAATTTGACAATGAGATCTCTTTTGATAACGAGTTACAATCTCTTTACTTTGTTTTATGGTCCATTTACTCCACTAATGAACAAACTGGGAGATCTTCCTACGTTCAGGGTTAGTACAGGACGTTTACAAAACTTTGCGATGACGAGATTTTTAGTTTGATTTATTGTTATTTCTGTTAAGATCAGATAAAGACCGTGGTAGGATTTGGCGGGGACCAGGAATCTTCAAATTAGGCCATTGTGGGATTTTGCCGAGTCCGTTAATTTCATAACTCTATGGCCAAGTTAGGGTTTTTCAGAACATGGGATCTGAACTTATTTTGACACGACTTCTTAGCTCATATAATGACGGGACTGCAACTGTTCGTAGCAATTGAACAATCTGGAAGATAATTTTGAAGCCGATTTCGACCTAAATTCCCCAGTAAAATTCTCGGCAAAAATTGAAAATCGGCCGGGGCCGGGAAGAAATAGAAATACCAGGAATGTCGGTCGTTTACCGGTCAAGATGCCATTTTGTTTGTAAGGTTGTAAAAATACCTCTTTGTTTGGAATAGCAGGAGTGACCACTGAGTGCCTGGCAATTTCTAAGCTTCTAAGGCAATTAATACAATGTTGATTGTGGAATAGTTCCTCATTTTCTGTATCTGTTTCAGATTTTCTATAAAAGTTTCTTATTCTCTGAAACTGTTTTACTTCCAGTCGTTCTTACTTTTTAGTTTCATTTCACTGTTATTTCATTCATCAGTATTCACATCTGCTTAATTAAGACACTGTGACTTAGTGTAGTAGTAGTAGTAGGCCCCTATTCGATTATGGGTAAACATCGCTTCATTTGATAATCTCATCTTAATGTGAACTCTCGCTGTGGAATAAATTACACTGTCAAAGTTCCAACAAACCAACTTAAATTAAAGGAATTAATCTCGACAATTTGAACTTACCTCCGTGGGACTAGTGTACAATCCATATCCTCTCAACCGTCCAGATGTAGCGTTATATTAAATCTGGTGTAGAGTTACATAAGGACTGCTTGTTTACTTTTTAGGATTGTTCTTACATCTTAGTCGTTTGTTTCGTGTATTCTCCGGAATTGTTTGTATAATAAAGATTGGTAGTAAGTTAGTTTTACTGCACAGTATATGATATTTTTTGTGGTGCTACAATTGTACATGATACATCGTACAAATTCATAGGAATGTCATGACCATCGCCATCCTTCTCAAGTCTGCAGAATACTTTGAAGTGCCGCTCATCTTAACTATTTACTTAAACTTCTAAGAGCTAAGTTTATGTTAGTTTGGTAAATTTTAGTCGTCCTATGTCAGCATTTTACATTTGAAATCCTGAAATCAGGCGAAATTAAAGAGGTTCTTTGGACCATACCGCACAACACTAAAGATAGGAGAAAGTGAAATTCTGGACCATGCAGCGGGGGTGCAGTATCTCTCTATCGGTCAGTAGAATTGTCAAATGTGGATTAACTCGTTTCAGCTTTTATCAAATTCCTTAAATACTGAAATTTTAAGTTTCAATCGCTTGAATAGTCTAAAGACATCCCACCTCTTCTTCCATTGCTAAAACAATGTCCTCTCCCCAGACCCGAATATGTATCTGTGCTGTCAGAGGTTTCTCTCTTCTCTCCAAGATCGATTCTCTCCAGTACTTTACACTATGTTGTTGTACAAAGACAAGCTGATCTACTCAGCCCTAGACAAGCATGACACTCAGGTTCTCTATCATTATCTCATCAACATTCTCTTTCCGGCCCATCTGGAGACTTCTGGGATGGAGTTCATCAGCAAATCTCTCCAAACCATGGGCAGGTACGACGGAGATTTAGTGAGGAATATAGTTAGGTTCAATCTAACTGTTTCTTACTGTTTCTTACTGTTTCTTACTATATTGCTTCACTTACTTATCATATTGATTTTCATACAGTGCTTTTTTACGCAATATTATCGTTTAATAAAATAGCTGAAATTCCTGTAAAGCTGATAAATGTTAAATTGATATCCATCTTTAAGGTATTTGAACGGTCCAGACAACTTTGACGACAATATCAAAGCAAGCAGATTGCACCTGATGACGGATAGTGTTGATGGGAAGCTAACTCAGGTGTGACATTCGGTCGCCAACAACTTTTAATCAATTATATTGATTTAGAAAGTAATGATATCTTGATCCAATCAAGATAGCAATTCACATTACAAATGCAATATTAAAACTTTCTAAAATAGCCTTTTTCGTCTCCTTCACTTGACTTAAGTCCTGAAGTGTGAATTCCGGTCCTACTCACACGAAATGTATTTACTTACCCAGGTATTCCTGCTCGTGTACAACAACATGGATACTACAGTGTGTCTGATGATAGACGCTAATACCTCCTGTACAAAGACGTTCTACAAGACCCTCCACGCTTTTCTCTCCACCAACGTCCCTACTCTTGACAGCATCATTTCCAAACAGGTTTTGTTTTGTTGGATTTAGGGAAATGAGATGAGTTGAATCTTTTTTAGCAGCACTGGCAGAAGCTTCATTCTTTGATTAAAATTAAGACATTTTAATAAATAATTGCGAGAAAGATAGCACCCCTCAGCAATATAGATGTGTGTAAATGTTTGTAATCGAATCTAAACTTAGCATATTTCTTCTCAACTCAGGTAGCACCCAAGATGCTTGGCGGTGGTTCCTCATCATACCTAGTGCAGCCTGTGAACGATAATATCCGCTATCTCCTGTACAACTACGACAATCTCGCCTACGTTACCACTCTACACTCCACCCCCCACATTTCACCCGTCTTCATGAGGACTATTAGTGACATTGCTGCTGTTATCAAGGATAAACGTGAGTTTGAAAAAGGGGGATATTTTGTGTCACTCTGTTTTATTTTTTCCTTTATTTCAATCTCACTGGTTGCAGTAAATGTTTTTTACGAAATATTGAGAAGAACTTACTTTGGCAGGTGACGCCGACGTCGTTATCAAAACTGCATCAGATATTTGGATCTCCGCCAGAAAAAGTAAAAGTCGAGTTCTCTTTTCTCTTCTGCTTCAGAAAAACATGCATTATATAAACGTTGTAGAGGATGTGCGACGACTAACACAAACTCTGTTTAGCAAAACCTATTTTACTGAATCCTAGGATGGGGCCAATGAGGAACGCTATTTCTAGGGAATGGTCATATTTTTTGTACCATGTGATAACAATTTACCAATCAAAAGATAGATAAAAGATACAGCCGATCAATTTCGAGGGACGCTGTTACGTGGCAAAGATAATTTGTGACACTTCCCCAGAAATACTGTTCTTTATTGAAGCTGGATTTTCCTTTAAGCACTACCCAACATTTCTGATTTTGGACTAGCCCAGAATGTAATTAATTCATGTTTTATGGAGTTGGGTGATGGATATTGCGTCGGAAAAATAATCTTACTGGAAACTTCTGTGACCGAAGTGGCGATTGATTTCCGAATTATAAACCGAGCCTCTAGCGGAGCTATTATCATGTAAAATATATACCTCCGAATTAGGTTTGCGAAATTGTAAAGTCTTGTCGGCGGGTCCGATCTAGATTAATTATTTCAACCAATCACTGATTTATTTTGTATATTAATGAATGAGTAAATTTCTGTTAGTGTACCTGTGTTTTATGAATTTGAATTTCCTTATGTATTTTGTTATTTGTTCATTTACCCACAAAAACTGAGTTAAGGCTAAAGGGCAATCTTTATATCAGCATTTTGATACAGGCTGAAGCCAAAGTTAACCACTTAACGTCGGTTTCGTGATATCGGACATTTGGAATGTAAGTTGTAAAAGGGTCGTCCCCTAACTCTTTGTCTCAAAGTTTGAAATTAACCACACTTACTTCTCTATAAGTACAATAGCATGGTACACGATGGGTTGAAGTAAATATGGAGTCGACGCATTCCCTCCCATGGATAGTGAAATAATCAGAGCCGTCCAAAAAGATAAACAGAAAGATAGGCAGACTAAAAGGGGCGAGGTTTGTTTTCCAACGAATTTAACCTAATCGTTTATTCACTGCCGAAAATTTCGCATTGTTTTAAGAGCGTCAAATTCCGAGATCTATCCTTTTTGTTTTGTAATCGCCGAAATACCGATAAACATACTGATACATTTTAGGGCGGTGGGGTTACCAAGATAGCAGAAGATGATCTGTACAAAGAAGTGATAACACCTCTGAAAGCAGAGTTTTCTGATCCCATAGTCGCTCCACATTGGTGGAAAAAACCAGCTGATACCTTTAAGGGTTTTGCAGCCAAGACCAGAATAAACAACACTATTTGGAGACAATGGTTTGTTATTTCTGTTGATTATAGATCAGTAGACTATGTTTTTGTGTTTTACTTATACTCCTCTCGATATGATACAGACACTGCATCGACAAACTTTCTTACTATCTGAATTAGATTATTAAAAGATAACTCCCCACAGTATAATCTAACTTATCAACCTACCTCATTAACTTTAGGTACGTACATTTCGTGAAGGGTAAGGACACAGTTGTGAAGTTCGCTAACCCCATGCCGCTAGCCGATAAATACCACGCTAGAGTACTAGCGGTCGTGGTGGAGGGACATTATTGGTGTAGGTGAGGGACTCTTAGATTCAACGTGGTGATCGAACATTTTCTCATATTTTATTTATCATTAGATTTTATTGTTTATATGCGTGTTAAAAACGATTATTTTTTTGTAGTTTTAGTAACTTCGCTCTATGAGAACAAAATGATGAAGTACATGTGGCCTGTAAAATTTGTGTTTCTTGCAGGAAGCACTCTGCAATACGAGCCCAATACAACAACTGGAGGCACAAGAAGAGAACGCTTCACCCGAAAATCAAGATAGACAATCTTGTCGTGACGAAAACAAAACAGGTTTATCTCTTGTCTCACAAACTTAATCTCTTGTATCTCACAGTTCACACTTAACTATCGCGATAGATATTTTAACGAAGCTGACGACATCCATTTCTCGACTTCAATTGATTCACCTTCAAAAAGTTTACCCAACATTTTTGTTCAGGAGGAAGTAAGGATAACTTCACCGGGAGTTGACGATTTTGTACTCTCTGGAATGTTGAACGGTTTTAGTGATGTTGAGGCCCTCGATCTTTCTGTGCAGTTTGACCTACCTGATTTCGATTTTGGCAATTACGATAACTTGCTAAACTTTGATTCACAGGTATGTAGATTTTGTTTTTTATAAGTTATTGATTTACCTTGGAAATATCCAATAGTCATAGCTATTTCTTCCGCATGTATGATTATGTAAGTTCATTATTCATTAAGGCACCAGTAAATGGAGGAACGACTGAAGCTAACGGATACCATCCCCCTACTCCCGCTCTTTACTCGAATACCGGTGAGTGACTCATGAAACCCAGAATATTTTCTTTTCCAAAAACAATAATAACTAACTACATTGTATAACTTGTTGTAGTACAACAAGGTTTCTTTCCGGAATCCGATAAGTGAGCAACTAGCCAGACCATAACTAAATACGCAGTGTGTAACAGTAAATCTAAAGTTTTACTCCAGTTTCAATACTTTGTAGTTCTGATCCTAAACTCGCAGTACTTACACGTGACTGTTTCAGGTCTAACTGAACAAGTGTCTACAACTAGTGAAGGTCAATTGGACACAACGAGTCTCAACACTCTGGCTACCGCTGCTAACATGTCGGAATACTACCAGTCAGGGACACAACAACCTCAATACCCGTACCGACCTCCAGCTGAGTACAGAACATCATACACCCAACCCTTCATGGGTCAGGAACCAGAGCGACAGTACAACGGAACCGAGACCGGACAAGCCTCCTGTAGACAATATTCAGCTCCTTCAGCGTCCCCGACCGCTCCCACCGGCATGAACATGGGACCACAGTCGGAGTACTCGACTAGCTTAGCCAACACTGCACACCCTCCCCTCCAAAACTCGCATCAAAACATGTACATGAACCCCAGTATGACAGTACCTAAAGGTCCTGCTTACTACCCCCCAACCCGACTACAGTACTGTTACTCTGTGAAGAGTTCCTACAACGACACAGTCGAGCAACCTCCTCATCACCACCCTCAAACAGAACCCTACCCTCAACAAAACTCCTTCCCTGAACAACAACAACAACAACAACAACAACAACAACAACAACAACAACAGCTACAACAACCTGCCACTGGGTACAAACAGAAACTCTCAGAGATAGAGGTGGACAGGAAGAGGAGGAGAATGATGAAAGACCGGTTACAATGTCTCAAACAAGTGTTACCCCCCGCTCCGGTAGGTGCTAAACACACCCACGCTGCTGTCCTGAACAGCGCTGCTGACTACCTTCGTAAGGAGGAGGCTGCACTAGACTCTCTGGAAGCTGAAATCGCGAAGTTAAACTCCTTGATATCCCAAACCAAAGACCAGATAACCTCTCAACAGGCCCAAATCCCGGAAAACGGGATTAGTTCCGCGTGTTACGGGTCGAGCGTTGTGGAGCACCAGTACTCGCAGTTTCTGGACGAGCAAGTCAGTCTGAATCCTCTGATGAAGCTCTACTCGACCATGCTGGAGCCTCTGTTCCTCTCCTTCAATAGCATGGTCGACAACACCTCCCTGGACAGCTTCTGTAAAACTGCTCACCAGTGGTTTGCTCAAAATTGCTCTTTGAGCAAGTTGCGAGAACTCGCTACAAACCTAATTACCAGTCCCAATTTGGAGTTTGAGAGTTCTGTTGGATAGTGCTACTAATTAGTAAACTAGCGAAGTTATCTAGCATATCTAGGGTACACAATTGCAATGAGGGGAAATCTGCATTATTTTGTCATTTTCATCAAAATATAGCAATAGCTAGATTTTTATCCCCAATTTTTAGGTGCATGCTTATTAAACTTATTTAGGTATTAATGAATTATATACTTTTGAAAAAAAGTATTTCAAAGAAGTATTTAAAAGAGCTGATTTAACTCAATACGGATTGAAGTTATGAAGTGCATGATGAGACATCTTTTTTTAGAAAACCGTTTTATTTTACTGGTATGACTATGAGTCTTAATACTTTTAAATTTTAGCAATGACCAGGATCAGTGCTATAATTCGAAGTTAAATGTTAGTCTAAGTTTTTATTGTATGTAGTGAAACATCTTTGTTCCAGATTGGTCTGGACTTTTTTAAACCACAAAGTTTAAGTTTTCTTAAGTTTTATCTTCAAAGAAATTTTTAATTTATTTATTTTCCTTGTAGGCTATCAACTGTTTTTCGAGCGACGTTCAGAATATGGAGGTATTTTTATGTTTGATTTATGCTTTTACTGTTTTTGTAACTGACAAGAAAAATGTATAATTTACTACTTAAAGAAGATTTTATTTTGCACGTTTGTACTAACTGTTTACCAAATACCACTAGGGTTCACGTATTTGCTAACCGACGTAAAATTGAAGAACATTATTTACACCGCATGCCGCTCCTATCTTTACTTCTTCAATATAAAACCGTGTTATATTTATTAAATTGTTTAAAACTTATCACGATAACATCGATTGTCTCTAGCTAAGAACCAGCACACGTAGCACATAAAAAGACACCAGTCCTATCATCATCTGATGAGCAGAAAGTATGGCTGAGGAAATTCTTGTTACGAACTTGAAACAACAATTAGATCGTCTTTTTAACCAGCTGGCCGATCTCGAGGAGTGCAGGTAAACCAAAGTCAGACCATCACAACATCGCATTTTGAATTCTTTACAGTTTTAGTTTTACACCTTTACAGTTTTACACCTTTACACCTTACTGTTTATATCAAATATATTTACAAGTTAAAGCTTTCTCGAACCCCTATTTTAAAACCTAATTTAAAATGTATCCCTGAATTAGAGACGATTTAGAAGAAGATGAGTACGAAGAAACGAAAGAAGAAACACTGGCACAACTAAAAGAGTTCCAGGAGAGCCTAGATAAAGCTACGTCTGGCAACATCACCCTGCAGGATGAGCTGACTTCTCTCAAGTTAGTAAGTAAGCACCGGTTATGTGTTTCAGAGGCAACATTTAAGTGCGGTGAGTGCGATTTCGCACAATTTCCAGTTCTCCGCACAATCCGCACAATTCTATATTATCCGCATAATTCCGCATACTTTTGGTTTCACCGCATATTTTCGCATATTTTCCCAAAAATCGCACTTGATCGCATAAAAACCAAAATTTTTGTTGTTGCATCATGGTTTAAAAATGGGACCTTTTCGTCTCTAAATTTGGGACATTTTGGTTTCTACGTGCTAAATGGAATTTGGGACGTTTTCGTACCTTGCCAATTGGAATCTTGGCCGTTTTCGTACCTTGCTGATCGGAATGTGGGACGTTTTCGTCCTTGCTGATCCGAATCTGGGACGTTTTCGTCCTTGCGCTTGACAAGCCTTACTCGGAATGTAGGACATTTTGGTACTTGTTGCTCGGAATCTGGGACGTTTTCGTCCTGGACTTGGGACGTTTTCGTCACTTAGGACGTTTTCGTCAGTAAGCTTGGCCAATACACATCATATACCTATGTTGATCGTAATAGCCAATACTTGTTGCTAAGTATCCAATCGTCATATCACGTTACACTTTGAGTTTTTATGCTTGAATGGACCCAAAAAATAAGCTTTAAATGCCGCACAATCACCGCACTTTTATGGAAATTTCGCCGCAATTTCGCCGCATAATTTGACAATTTTCGCCGCACTCTGCCGCACAGTTCGCCTTTTTGAGCAAGTGCGGCACCGCATAATTTGCGATTTTTTACCGCACTTAAATGTTGCCTCTGATGTGTTTAGGTAGCCTGACAGTGACCAGTATTATACTGGCGCTCTACTTACATCTGGATTGTGCTTTTTCTGCAACTTTCATGGCTTCTCGTGAAGGTTTTAGTAAACGTGACATTGAGCGAACAACGATGTCTTGAAACATTTTATTGAGTTACTTGAAATTCTTAGCTGAACTTTCACCGATAAAATCTCACAAACTTTTTTATAACATTAACTCACGTTAATTGTTAAACAATAAACACAACCGCTAGGCAACTCAAGCTGCTATCAGCAGTGCTTTCAAGACTCCTGAGGTGATGAGATTGTTCGCCAAACAAGAGCCCACCCAGCTTAGAACTCTTCTAACGCAGGTTGAATTTGCGATTTGGAGTGAAGAAATCAGTTATAGTATCTAATTTGTAGAGTAGGACCAGAAGTTGCTGTTAATTGTAGTAGTTCGTGCGTTTTCAGTTCAAATCAAATTGAATTATCGAGATTTTTATTGGCACCTCAAAATCATATCAATTTTTCCTAGATTGACCGTGATGTTATTCTGGGGAAAAGAAATCAAGTAGACAGTAAGCAAGATAAGATCGAGATTCTCACTGCCCTTAAGAAGCTAGGCGAGCAAGTACGTCGAAGGCAGCTGTAAAGATCGCGATATATTTATTGCATACGCGATATATTTATTGCATACTTTCGACCGAAATTCGAACATGAAATTTAACTTTTGAGTTAACGAAGTTTTCAAATTTCAGATAAGTAATGAGGAGGAACTTTTGTTGCAGAATTCAGTAAAACTTCAAACTGTTTCTACAAGTGAAGGTAGTACATTTTTTCCATCTCTAATACTTTTTTGCCGAAGGCAAAAAAGTAAAGTAGATGGTTTAAAGTGGTCGGATTTTGGAGGTGGTAGGTGGGTAGGTAGGTAGATGGCGGTGTCCGCTGTCCGCGGTCACAAAGCAATTTTACACATAGTGCAGTGCGCGCCACCGTTACCATGTCGACGTCACAAGTTGCCTCCGCAAAGTTATTTTACGCTGAGTATATTTGCGAGTTTATAACCGTTGCGCGGCGTACGTATCACTATCAAAGTATTTTGAAATGTTTCAGTTTCACGGACAATATTTTCAATGTAGCTTCCATGGTATTCCATCAGCAGTCTTTGCTGAATAAAACTTCAATTTAAAAGAATTTGGATTGTATCTCTTGATTGATCGTACGTCTTGTTGCAATTTTTGTGATTACAACAAATATTTGAGGCACATGCACAAAACGTATCAAAATAGTCTTGCATTTGGGATACAGGAAAAAATACTCAGAGCACTTCCCAAGATGAATATGCTCGCCTCTGTACCTCCACGAGATGCTACTGCTACCTTGAGATACCTAATAAAACAAAAGGGTATAATAAAACAAAAGGGTAACTTTATTTGCAGTACAATCAATCAATATCAATATAAAATGCTTTCCCTGAGCTCCTACTAAAGTTTTTCGATAGATTTGCATTGGGGACAGAAAACTTTAGAACCCTTGTGTAATTAAGAGTGTTTGAA
>JH153351.1:117965-154409 GCA_000226015.1 Mnemiopsis leidyi
TATGATGTTACTGTTACAACATTAATTCATTTCAAAGTCCCAACAACGTAAATTTGAATTTGGTTATTTTAATTCTGTGATATGCTTTAACTGACATTAAATGAAATTTAGTTTTATTCTTGTAAAAGCCTGGGCTCAGGTGTAATAAATTCAAAATACATATATAATGAACATTTGAACATGAACATGAGCAGCTTCTCATATTGATAAATTATTTAGTTTGAAATTATATTGTGATGCAAAATGTTCTAATTACAATTACAATTAAATTATTAGTGGGAGCTGTGCAAATTAGTGCAACAAATTTCCTCAGGAAAATTCAAAGGCTGGTTGCTGTAATAAGATAAGATAAGTTAAGAATTATGTCATATTTAATCATCACAGATCATCAAAAATAAATCTGTATTCTATCTACACTCAATGCACCTAGATCATGGTGCACCTACATCATGGTGAAAATCAAAATAAAAAGCCTTTTCTATGCTCATAAAATCTTAGGTCTGATAGACCATATATGTTTATGTTGGTGGTGTAGTGGTGGTGTAGTGGTATCTACCCCGACTTTCTATGCAGAAGATCGGGGGTTCAATTCCCAGATCCGCCAATCCTAGAGGAGTGCGCTAAGGGCATTTGCCTATGCAATCTTCTTCGGTCGACTCAGCCGAATGACCGGGAAACCGTGATTGAGGGTTAAATGAGGAGGGTCTCCGTTAAAAGATCTAGAATCTTCCAGGAGCCCCTTCAGTATAACTGTAAAAGCCTGGGTACAGGTGTAACAAATACAAATACAAATACAAATGTTCCGCTTTTTACCAACAAAACCCTTAAAGCACCCCAAAAGTTACTTTCATTTATACTAATACGCTGTTTCTTATAACTTTCTAGGTGATGAGTTCCTAACATAAACGGGAAGGTGGTTCCAAAAAGGCTTAACACGTTCTGCAATAATCTTGAACCCAAATTTTTCACCTTTGAGTCCTTTTTTTGTAGGACTTACTGACAATATTACTACCAGATATATATTACCACCGTAATCTACACTCTCAAGATCAAGGATAATTGACCAATTTCCATGGCAAGCTTTTGGGTCCCACAATTGGCTGCCTACTTATTTACTCCTCACTCCTGTGTAGGTCTGTAGAGTTTTGGAATTGGGGCATTGCATTCTACAGACTATTCCTAATTTAGATGCCTTTAACTAAATCCGAATCACTTTAACTCAACCCTTATCCATTGAAGATTGAATTGAATTGAATTGAAATAAAATTTGCAGCACAACTCTTCAGTATGACATTTGATAATTTAAATACATATATTATATATATTTGAGGTCAACTTAAGTGCTGCAGGATGCAGCCTGGAAGTGTCTAGCTCTTTTAATGGGGCACCCTACCTATGATTTACGTAAATGATAATGTTGTCTGGTACTAAATGATGGTATATGATGAGGGAGCATGCCGTTTGATTATGGATCCTCCCTTGAAAAACAGATCTAAGGACCAAATCTGACTATGTATTTACTCCTTTGGGATGTTGAGGGTGTTTTTTTAGTCCACCACAGTTAGGCACAAAAAAAGGGCAATTTGCTTTGATCCTAGAGACTAGATCTAGTTATCTAAAACCCTACAAACCTGTTTAAATATTAGTGACATAATTTTGTTTGAAATGCATTCATCACATAAAATCTAGAATGGAGAAACTTCTTATGGTCTTTGTATGCCATTACTTAAGTTACAACTGGTTTTAGGATTATGAAGCTGGGTCCTGACTAGGAGCTCAAGAAAATGGTTAAACGTCTGGGATTATATCCTCCCTGCTACATGGTAGGCTTTTATTTTACTTTGTTTCTTACTCATTTTTTAATACTCCCTAGAAACGCTTCAGTTAACTGCAATTTCACCTTCTAACATCAGCTACCATCACTAAGATAATGTACTACATGTTGATTGCCAATTAATTTTCTTATAACGTTTCTGATATGTGACAATTTATCAACCCAGTATATACGTGACTAAAATACATATATATCTTTTTCATTCAGATTGCCAATCAGATTCTATGTGGCTGATAGATAAATTGCTGGTTTAGTATTAAAATTGTTTCAGGTGAGGATGAGTATGAAGTACTATAATGTTTACTGATTGGATAATGACATAAGTTATTGGTCTTGATGATGATGTAAATGCTTTTCAATGGAGACAAAGGAATACAATAGAAAAATCAGACTTGAGTGAAAGGAATTTTCACTCCAACTGATGGTAAGTCAAGCCTAGAAAAAATTTATCAATTCAATCTGTAATGAATATTTGTTTCATTTACTCGAATGCTATGGAATTCCAATTCTATCCTATTCATTCACAAAATCGTTATCAATAAGCGCATAATGCTTTTAAATTGCATGAATTAATTCTCATATTCCTCCTTATTTCTCAGGATTAGGTGTGTAGGAAATAAAACCTAAAGTAGGAGCCCTAGTAGATAGATAGAGTAGTAGTAGACGAACAGTATCTAGTCTAAAAGACCTAGTGTGTCATCAGTTGAGGATGATAGTATTGTAAGATCTATCTAGCAGCTATTAGGCTAGTGGTAATCTAGCTATAACTCCACCTTATGGTCAGGACTCTTTCACTTTTGTTGAAATGTTTTTAAAGATTTTTCTGTGTTTAAAACATTACTCATGTTTCAGACATGCTCAATATTAACATTTAACTTAGTCATGGTAAATTTTACTGCATAAATATGTATTCATCACAATCTTTGTTGGGTTAAACTTTCATAATAAGATTGCAAACAAATACCATTAATTTTCATTACACTGAAGTAGATAGATTTTGTCAATATAAAATGCATGAAAGCTGTTAGGTTTGCAGTTACATTATTCGAATTTATATTTTTAATAGAATGATCTTGTGAAAATTCAACTTGTAAATCCTTAGTGCCTTTAGTTTTCGTTTCCAACAATGTCATTTTAATGTTTCATTCTATCCTTTTTGTACCACAGTATTAATGTTATTTTATGGCTAAACAACGCTAACTATTATCAATTCTTTAGCAGTTTTCACAGACACTGTCAGCACTAAAAATGGGTCGTGGAAGTGTAAGTAGTCTACAGTTTTAGGATGATTGATTATTTATTATCAGACTTAAGATTTCTGGCCTTGTCAACTAATTGACATCCAAGATTGCAATTGGTAAATAAACTTTTAAAAAGTAGATTTCTAATTTTATGAATTGGAATAATGATTGCATAAGCAGTTACAACCCTCCAGGAAACCAAAGAAGAGACACTAAAAAAAGCTCTTTGTTGGCGGCTTGTCTAGAGACACAACAGACGATCAATTTCGTGAATACTTCACTCAGTTTGGAAATGTAACCGATCATATTGTCATTAAAGATGGCGGTGGCATTTCAAAGTAAGCTATTTATTAATAAGATTGACTTAGAGAGTTCAACAGTTCAAAATGTTGATTTGATCAGTATTGTACCCCGTTATGTTGGATTGACAACTGTTACTATATAAACCCAAGTATGATGAAGCTTAAAATTTTGCCAAATCTAGTCACCTCACAATGCTAATTAATTTTGTTTTTACAGAGGCTTTGGTTTTGTCACCTTTGATTCCGAGGAAGGTGCAGAGAATGCAATTCGCAGTAAAGCTGATGGTCATGTTATCAACAACAAATCAGTTGAAGTAAAGAGAGCGATTCCTCGAGATGCTGAGCCTGATCAGCGTGAAAAGAACACGAAAATGTTCTTAGGTGGTTTAAATAGAAACACGAGTGAAGACACCATCAAACGTTACTTTGAAACCAACTTTGATTGTGTTGTGGACTCTGTTGATCTGATTTACGAAAAACGAGACATGCTCCAGCCTGGACAAGAGCCAAAACCAAGGTTTGCTGACTGGTATTATGCAAATTTGGGGTTTGTCACTCCTCCCATATGATGAAAATGGGAAAATTCTATTTTCTACTGTTGTAGAAATTAAACCATTTTGTTTACTTTTTAAGTGTCACTGCACTGCAATGCAACTAGCTTTCTTCCTTAATTGTTTTTTTATATATTTTTATTTCAGAGGATTCGCATTTGTTACTATTAATGACTACGACAAAGTGGACCATCTGTGTGTAATAAGGATGCATGAGATCGATGGTAAAGAAGTTGAAGTGAAAAAAGCTGTTTCCAAGACCGGTGGTGGTGGCGGAGGACGACGAGGTGGCCGAGATGGTGGTGGAGGACGCAACTACAACCAGGGAGGTGGCTACAACCAAGGAGGCGGCTACAATCAGGGAGGTGGTTACAATCAAGGTGGTGGATACAATCAGGGAGGTGGATACAATCAGGGAGGTGGATACAACCAAGGTGGATACAATCAAGGTGGATACAATCAAGGTGCTGGCTACAATCAAGGTGGTGGATACAATCAAGGTGCTGGCTACAACCAAGGAAGTGGCTACAACCAACAACAGGGCGGTTATGGTGGTGGTTATGGTGACAACAGCTACAGCCAAAGTGGTGGCTACGACCAAGGCAGTTACAACCAACAGCAAGGCGGATATGGCGGTGGCTATCAGAACAGCACTTTCAGTGGACCAGAGAAGGGTGCACGAGGAGCTGCTAGCAAGCCGAGTGGTAGGGGCGGATACAAACCGTACTAAACTCTATCAAACCATCCTATTTGTGCTGTATCAACCCACGTCCTACCAAAACTATAATAAAACCGTCTTTTTAACTTTTAACACATCTTTTCAAATCCTGATTGATTAATCAAATGATGTCTTCAAATCGATATTCCGACTGCAACTTTATGTTGTAAATGTGACTCGGCAACAGTCTGCTCAAAGTTGTTGATGTTGAAAAACTGTTTATTGTTTATTTATTTTTATTGTAAAATAATGAAAATTCAAATTTGATTTGAATATTTTTTTCAGCCCAACACTTTCGTTTTAGTCACGAATCCTGGGTTAGGAATTCATGCAAAATGCATTTTCCTATATAAATTTAAAATACATGGATCATATCATGCAATAGGCCTATTTTTTATATCGAATGACTTGCAAACTATAGAGTTACCAGTTACGGAAAGTTTTATTCTACAAACTTTTTAGCCTCAAAAATTAAAAAGACAAGCTACTAAACAGAGAACATGGTCTCTCAGAGTCAACCTTGGAAACTTGTAAACTTGTTATATTTGTGACATCTGCAACCTGGTTACAATGGGCTGGCTATACATGTGATCTCTTGATATTAATAGTGGAGAACTGTTTAGACATGAAATAATTCTATTCAAGAACCCCTCCATGTGATCTACCAGGTTTGTCTACTGTTTTTAAGTGACATCTCGATTGTGGCAGACTTTTTTTTATAACCAATTGAATTTTGCTCAAGTTATTTGGAAACTCTTAAATTTTTGACATGTGATAATAACGCTTTCCCCCATTGCAGGCTACAGTTTGTTATGTTAGAAGTAAAATAAGGAATAGAATAAGTTTCCTCAGATCTGCTAATAAAGCTAGCAGTAGATAAGATAACGCTAGTTTCTGCCGAAGACAAGATAGAATAAGGATAAGAGTTAGAGCCCTCACTACAATAGCAGGCTGCTCCAGAGATCAGTTTCTTCAATCATATCATAAGAAAAGTATCCACCTCAAAAACGTGTTCAAAAATCAGATTTGGTGCTGATATGTAGAAAACTGTTTGAATTGGTAGGATTTAGTGGGACGTTTTAAAGTTTAAGGGATACAGTAATTCGCAATTTATCGCTGTTAGCCCGTTTCAGATACTAATTAAGTTTAGTTGTTTTCAAGCTAATATTCAGCAAGTATACAGATAAGTGTACAAGCGACATAAAGTATTTTGCTAAAAGTTTGATAAAGTCTGCTCAAATTATTACATTGTTATTTTTAATAGCTGAATAAAGATTATCGACTTTAGTTACAGATTTTTGATTTACTTGAATTGAAATCTCGTAAATCCGTTTTACTGGCTTTGAACTGTATTAAAATCAATTAAGAGAGATTGTGGTCAACCACATTCAATTAAATTTGTATTCAGATACCATTAGTAAAGCTTTGAGTTCTTTGGGCGATAAAAGTGAATTTATTTGGACAATCATAAGATTCTTATAATAATGATAAGATTATTTTTAGCCTTAAACATCCTGTAGAGACAGTAGCTACTGTAACAATGGGTCGTGACAATGTAAGTTAAGTTCCATATATGAATATATTCGTTAGTAGGTAGATGTTTAAGTATCACCGTGAAACATGGATATTTAAATAGTTCTTGTACATCGACTTCCGAAATCTCAAATCTATGAGCAGTTAGCAGCTACGATTAATCATACAGCATTGTCATTACTCATGAGTTTTACTTTCTGCTCTTTAGACTGAAACGAAGGAAGAGACTCTCAGAAAGTTATTTGTTGGTGGATTACCTCGAAGTACAACTGACGACGATTTCAAAAACTATTTTTCTCAATTTGGGGAGGTAGTTGACTCAATCGTCTTAAAGGATAACAATGGAAATTCAAAGTATGCTGCTCATCTTTTTCATCTATTTCCCATTTCGCCAAGCCAGTGCTAAATCTTAATTCAGTTGGTTTTCAAATGATAAACCCATTTAATTTTTTCTAATAACAATTAAATGAAGTTTCCCGACTTAAACTAACTGACTGTGATTTTTCTTAGGGGATTTGGTTTTGTCACATTTTCTGCCGATGAGGAAGCCGAAAAGTGTATTCAAGCTAAGAGTCAAGGCCATACAGTGAACGGTAAATCGGTGGAGGTCAAAAGAGCCATTCCCAGAGATGCTGAGCCTGATCAACGTGAAAAAAATACTAAAATGTTTGTGGGTGGTCTAAGTCTGAACTCAACTGAAGATTCCATACGAGAGTTTTTTGAAAAGACCTTCAACTGCTCGGTGGAAAGTGTTGATCTGATATACCAAAAGAAAGACCAACTAGAACCCGGACAGGAACCCAGACCGAGGTAATGTTAACAATAATTTGGGGGGATCGGGAGGGGGGACTTTGAAGTTTGACCATTACCATGACCCCCCTGAATGCCCTATGGTCAATGGTAAAAAAACTTGGTTATGACCACTGACACTATTCAATTTGTTTCTTGTTGTCTATTCTATAGGGGGCGAGGAAGTGTAAATCTATTGTACCTGCCTTGCTCCGATCCGTCAATATGTATTGACTTGTATTTTAACGATTGTTTTTTAGGGGCTTTGGATTCGTAACAATCAATGACTTTGACATTGTGGATCGTATTTGTGTCATGCGAAATCACACAATCGACGGAAAAGAAGTAGAAGTTAAAAAAGCTGCTCCTAAAGGTAGATCGAACCCTGGAAACAGTGGTGGGGGAAGAAATCAGGGTAACTTCAACAATGGTGGATACAATCAAGGTATATTCAATTCTTGATACTCCTGTTTTAACTTTCAAACCTAAAATTTTTCGTAATTCTCGTTGTGATATGTTGAATTATATATCCTCTCGATTCGATTTAAAGCCAATTGAATTGATAATTTATAATTTTGGGCTATTAACCCCAGGGGGGTACAACCAGGGGGGTTACAACAGAGGTGGTGGATACAATCAAGGAGGTGGCTACAATCAAGGAGGTGGCTACAATCAAGGAGGTGGCTACAATCAAGGAGGCTACAATCAAGGAGGCGTACAATCAGGGTGGTGGATACAATCAGGGTGGTGGATACAATCAAGGAGGTGGCTACAATCAAGGAGGTGGCTACAACCAAGGAGGTGGCTACAATCAAGGAGGTGGATACAATCAGGGTGGTGGATACAATCAAGGAGGTGGCTACAATCAGGGTGGCTACAATCAAGGCAGTGGTGGTGGATATGACGGTGGATACAACGGTGGATACAATCAGCAAGCTGGGAGCGGTTATCAAAACAACAATTTTAGTGGACCTGACAAAAATGCTCGTGGGGGAAAGCAAAATAACAGAGGCAATTACAGGCCCTATTGAATCAGTTCTTACTCCTATATTCTCACTATGTAGATACCATCGTCGATGTGATCTGAACTTTTTATTTTTCATATCATGGATGACGTAAATTACTTCGTATTTGAATTGTTCATAATTACTGGATTGTTGGAGGAGTAGAAAATTGACCAAAAGCGTTTAAGTCGAAGCACTGTAAAGAACATTCGAGTCATCAACAAGCAAAGTTAGTGTAACACAATCTGAGGATGCTTTTCTGGCAGGGCCTTGAGCTAAATTCATTTTATTTATTGGGGTTCCTAATTTCCTTTATATTAGGTAGGTCCGATTAATTTGCACTACAACAACGATTTAAACTGTCCTCTGTAAATTGTTTGAATAATTTAGTGGACAATTTTAACCTCTGGAACTTTTTGATTGTTTACAGATAAAAGTTTGAAGGTAGTTCAGCTTGGTACACTCCCGTCTGTAACTCGCTCGCTAAGCAGATTTTTAAATGCTAAATTCAATCACACAAAACTGATATGCAATTCCGTCGCATTTTAAAGTTTTGCATATTTTAACGAATCGAACTAAAAATCTTTTTTAGTAAACATGATAACTTACTTTGATGCCTAAACTATAGTGATGTAGTTATGTTTCAGTATGTCCTCCGATGATTGGCAAAGAAAGAGCCGAGAAATGATTGGAGGATGTTGCGTCTGTCTCGATGAAACAGGATGGCCAGACAACAAACTGGTCTACTGTGATGGGGGTGGGTGTAATGTAGCTGTGCATCAGGCTTGTTATGGTATTATTAGTGTTCCTGAAGGGTCGTGGTTCTGTAAGAGATGTGAATCGCAGGAAAGACAGGTGAGGCTCAAATGTGAGCTCTGCCCTAGCAAAGATGGGGCCTTAAAGCGAACTGATAACGGTGGATGGGCACATATTGTTTGTGCTCTTTACATTCCCGAAGTTAAATTTGGTGACAACACCACGATGGAACAGATAAAGATAACGGAAGTTCCTTATGAGAGGTTCCAAAAGTCTTGTTACATTTGTGAGGACAAAGGGGATTCAATGAATGCCAAAGGTAAAGGAGCATGCATTAGTTGTCACTACCCTTCATGTAGAAGAAGTTTTCATGTCACATGTGCTCAGAGCTCTCGCCTTCTATGTGAGCAGGAAACTGGTAGTGAAAGATTGGACTATTTTGGTTACTGTGAGCATCATATAAGTCAGCAACATAATCGTAATTATGCTATTGAGCTTCCTACTGATAGTAATGACAGAAGTAGTGCTACAAGTTCCAACTCCACAACCAGTGTCCATTCAGAATCAAAGCAGGAAAATAGACCATCTGGCGACATGAATAGTGCAAACAGTGTGAATGGTGTTAACAGCATGAATAAAATATCCAAAAAAGATAAATTAAGGGATAATCCTAAAGGAAGAGCAAGGTCGGTTGCTCACAGAAACCGTGGCCAGCATCATCGCAGTAAGTCTATGTCTAAACCCTATTACCAGGACAATTCATCTGATATGCCTGCACCTTCAACAGATGCTTCAGGGACTCCTCACAAAAAGAGAATGACTATGTCTGCTATTATTGCTGGGGAAGAGTGTCTTCCTAGCTTTTCTGACCAATTGGGAAAAGGCAATAAATCCAAGCCAACTTCTAAGAAACGTCATTTACCTCAAAAACATGGCTCTAAAAAGATTGGAAAGTTTCCTCCTGATGGTATGACAGATGACAATGAAGGATCCCCGAGCATAAGTCCCTCCTCTCCTCACTCATACATGAATGAGGATTCCCAGATTTCAGAAATTATGTATAAATCTCCAAGTGCCAGCTGCAGCCCTCATCGATCTGAAGCTGAAGTCAAAAATGAATCTGAAGATTCTGACAACATCTACAAATCATCCAATTCTGAAACGCTTAAGACTCTAATTGATCAAAGTTGGGAGGGTGATACTAGCACAATCCTGGAAAATGTTTCCTCCTATGGTGACATTGCATCATTGCTTAGTTTGGTTTATGTTATTAAAAGTGACAATGAAGTTATGAAAAACAAAATTGATGAATTATCCAAAAAGCGGGACTATTTACGTGCTGTGAATGATGGCTTGAAAATGGCTCTTTCAGCTAAAGATTCAGCAGACATTCCGACCAGTGATAAACTGAAACTCATCCCTCAACCCGAGGTTGCATTAGATCCCATCAAACTTAGATTAACTCTCGATGATGTCATGAAGGTTGAAAAGGTTGTAAACAAAATAATTTTGTCCTCGGAGCAATCATGACTGGCCTAGTTTTTTGATTTGTGTGATGCATTTTATCGTGTTTGTTATGTTAGTTGATATATGAAATAGCTTTGTCCATTTTTCGTTAAGCATCAGGAGTTAGGTAATATAAAACGGTCTTGTAAGGTATTGGAAACACATGATTTATTTCTTTTAACTTTAATGCATGACAGACTTTTTTTTCTAAAAGTGCTTATTCAGCTGAAATTGTTTATGGTTTGTTGTTGCAATGTTGCAATTCAAGAGTATAAATATAAATTATCTGTAAATAATTGCTAATATTATGTAATTGCAAATTATCCATTGTGTCTTAACTCGGTTTTTATGCTGAATTTATGGTAAAAACAAGATCTAAAAACCTAATCTAAATTTGTGTTTATGTTCCTTTTGCTGTCTCTGAGTGACCATTCGTGCAACTATGATTTTGCCATCCTCTATGTGCATATGGTTTGCTCCTGCACGTCCATAATAAGCTTGGTCACAATAAATTTTTTATAACAAAAAAATATCCTTTAGCCCCATCCTTCCCTTTTCCTATGGCTCAGGCATCTCCTAAAACAGAAAACTATGTGATCATAAAGATATTAATTCCTGTGTACTGTGCTGGTGCATGTATTGGTAAGGATGGACTCGAGATTCAACGCATAAAGAGTGAATCTGGTTCTAGAGTCAAGGTTTCTCGTAACAGAGACTTATTTCCCCGTACAGATGAAAGAGTGGTGCTTGTTAGTGGTACTCCAGATCAAGTTTTGGAAGTTATCAAGTTTATTCAGGAAAAAATCCAAAATGAAAATCCCCCCGACAATAGAAAAATTAACCCTAAACGTAAGGATCAGGTGAAGCTTATTGTTGCTCATTCAGCTGCTGGGCGCATAATCGGCAGGAAAGGTGACAAAGTGAACAAACTTAAAGAAGATTTTGAAGTAAAAGTCTACATCACAAACAAAGATGAAAACATTCCAACGCTGAATGAGAGAGTTGTGACAATCGAAGGAAGCCCAGAAAATGTGCGGTTAACAGCCAAGGACATAATCAATTCAATTCAAGAAAACCCGGAAGCCCGACTCAGTCGGAGTCTTGAATATAGACGCTTCTCAGAAAATCCATATGGTCCGTATTTCTACAGTGGTCCACCACCCCCTCCATTCAGGGGCCCCTACGGTAACCAAGGGAGCTATGGAGGGTACCCAACCGGTGGTTCTGGGTACAATCAAGGTTATGGTGGTGGAAACTATGGTTACGCTTACAATGACAGTTACTATCAAGGCTATGGCGGTAATGACTATCATCGAGGCAGGTATGGGCGATCATCTAATCGTAATGGAGGGCGAGGGCAACGTCAATACGGTAGACATGATTCCAGTGAACATGACTCAGGACGAGGATACAGGTACAGTCATCGTCCATCAGAGTAGACGATTGTTTTCCAACATCATCTGCTGGGTGTTTAGGAATCTGTGCATGATGCTGTCCGGCGTTTAGGGGCCCAAAGTAGTACGGTCGGTGCTATGATCCTATGATGAGATGTATTGTCTTGTGCACTGTGCTTGATAGTGCCGTATACTTGTTTGAGCGCTATCATGTACAGTTTTACCTAAATGTTTATATTCGTATAATGGAAGGACACTGATATGCTATCTCAGTTTGATGTTATACATAATTATATTCCTTATATTCCTCAAAGACTATCTAATCCCCTTTGAGAATTAAAATATACAGAATTATCACATTTTGTAATTTTCCTAACAATATCAATTTCATATGTATTCATATATATGCGTTAAATGACAAATTGGACGGATTTTGGAAATTTTTATTAGATTAGGAAATAGGTTAGTAGGTCGAACTATTTATACAGATTTATATTAGGCTTTAGCAATGTAAAAACGTTGTTCAATTGTAGTGCTCTCTGTCAGATGATTGGCATGCTCACCGTGAGAATAATCTGATATGATCGGAAATTTTCGCCAACTCGAATTAAGCTTTTGGGCAGCATACTGCAGTCAGAAAGTGTGTCTTAATGTTCAAACTCACGGTGATAAATCATGTTGCATGAGATCGTACACTTTGATGAACTTACATATTGATATAGCCTAATACGTATATTATATGTATACATATTATGACATATAATTTATTGAGTAGTATTTTGGATATATTAAACTGCATTTTAAATTTTGCTTTGTACGTTATTACAGGAAATGTGATACCTTTTATATGTATTTGAAACTATTAAAATCGAACTGTTTAGGATAGTTAGGAGAGAGCTGCTCAATGATTAAATTATTAGTTTGGCCTTATTGATACTCTTTAATAAGGGATGTTAGTATTACAGAATAGTGTATCGACAATAATTCAAATGAGCATGATTTTAATTTCACTATCAACTAAGCAAACCTTAACACTTAACCTCTCATTAAAAATTGATATCAATATATTTCAAATAGAATAACGTCTTTTAAACAGCCGAGTTGTATAATTGCACTCTAGGCACCGTCCCTGAATTTATTATCATGCATCACGATGTTCAAGATGTATTCTATTGGTATTTAAGTTGATTCGTTTATGTTAAATTATGAGAGTTATAATGTAGAGTGTAATTGATGTTTGATTGCCTAATGTTAAGAGGTTTCAAAAACTTGTCTGTGCAAACATCGCTGTTAATTCTTCATTTCTGACAAGTTTTTGGGGCCCCTTTTTAAATTTACTTAATATTGTTTCACTTGGGACGGTATTTGGCAGGGGGTCCTCATAAGATAGTTGCTTAAGTTTCTTATATTTCCACTATTCCGTCTGTCTGAGCTTGAATGCATCAAATAATTTCTTACATCTGCACTTCGGTGGTTTATCGAGTGCAAAAGTGCAAAAGTAGATTGACCCAATGATTTTCTATGGCCTGAACGAAATTATCAAAAGTTCAAGAATTGTAGTGGTAAACTTACTTGATGATTCACCGCTCAGTTTACTTAACCTTATTGATTTGAAATATGTATATGATATATGTTTTTATACATATAAATATATACCTATACATACTCTATGTCTAATTTTGAAATATTTAGACCTCAAGCTAAGTTGACGAATGTTTGGTTGAGTCTTGTTATGAGCTACTTGAAAGGTTATAGGCTGTTATGAAGTTTGTCTTCTTCTTAGATGGTAGTTGCTGTTTTACAGCTTTTATGATCTTATAGTGAAGAGAACACACTTTTTGTTTGGAAATGCAGGCTTTTTATTTAAACCCTTTACGGTTTCAATTTCCGGGAGCCTAGGTTAGGCTTTTATCTAGTTAAGTATAAATTTTGGGTCAAATATCGATCAACCGTATAAATCAGTGTATCAACTTTATGAACTTAGTTAAATGTTTCCCGCGATATTCTGAAGATTATCAGTCAGTACGTTTGCTTTATTATAACCTTAAGCCTTGTACGAAGCATACTTAGTATGAATGTGGAGTCATATCATTCTCTCTAGTTATATAAATTATGCATTATATACGTCAAGTAATTGTTAAATTCAGGAATTAGGCTAATTGTGAATTTCTTTCTAAGCCCTAGAATCTTTAAGTGCGAGCACCAATAATACAATTCCAATATTATACAACTTTCACAATTGGCAGATTAGATCGGCTCTTGTAAAGTTACTCTTTAGAAATCCATTTGATTTGTTTAGGAAGGATGAGGACCTGCAACAAAATGTTGAGGGATATTTTTGTATTTTTTGTAATTTTATAATATGTTGTGATATTTACTAAAATATTTTAAAACTGGTACAAAAGTACATTGGTAAACTAAAGGCATGTCCAGCTGAGTCTGAAAAATGCCTATTCCTGCCTGTGTGGATAGTGGTACCGCGGCCAAGCAAGAATTTGTTTTAGCTCTACATCAATACAGGGACGTTTATGATAGGAGTCTAATCTCAAATCAGTCCACAAAAACACCAGCACAGAAAATTTGGCCACATAGTTCTCCCTGTTGGCTGGCTTGAACTCTAACAACTGCAAGATTTTCACTGATCTTAGTGCTGTTATAAATGAATGGTCTACAATACCTTAATTGTTAGACAGTGCAAACACCAAAATTTTATATTATACAGCGATTTTTGAATAGACTTCTGGACTAAGCTACCGATGTACAGTGCCTCTATAAATTATGATATGAATTTAACTGGTATTTATAGATGGGATGATATCACAGGGTACCAAGAGCTTGATGTGAGTCTTAATCAGTTATTGTTGTGATGACTCTGACAGTATGAGCTTGTTACTAAAGCAGTTGGAAACAGAACCAATTTTTCGACCACAAATATTATCACATAAGTGCTGCTTTTAGCCTTAAGCTTTATTATCGTGAAAAAGTGATTTTGACCAATAAATGCTAGTTCATTTTATCTGCTTGATTTGGTATGGGTATTTAAATACCATAATGACCTCGAGACACTGATTAAATATTTTCAACCTAGCAAGTATGGTGTGTAGTTCAATTGCATTTCCATCTAATGCTGTGTGCAAGAGTGAACACAAACATTTACCATGGCTTTTAGTGCTACTTTGAATCCCCAAACTGTAATTGCAAACAGCCATCTGAGGTATGACGGCACTGATCATGTCATAAATCCGAACTGCAAAAATCTGTGTCTAGTTTAAGCTTATTGCAAAGTTTCTGAAGTTTTATCTTATTCTTTAGGAGTGTTGATATCAAAAGTCTGGCCAAGAAATATCGTTTTTGAAGACATCGTATTTTATGTAGGAGATGCCAAAACCCACTCCATGAATGTTAGATGTTTTACACTTTATGAGTCATGTGTTGCTATGAATACTAAATCGGCAGTTTAGTAATATTATTTGGCTTTTTTATTACCTAAATGATTACTTTTCATCTTCATATTTGCGTTTCATTGGGTTTTTTACTTGATAAATTGATAATAAAACGAGGTGCAAAAATTACTTGATATTCCCAACATCCACCTTTTACATTCTGTAAAATGTATATTTGATGAAAGTTGCTCAACTACGTTGATCACACTGCAAAACCGGGAAAAACTCCATGGCCTCTTAACTGTCTGTGAACCTCTTCATTTTTTCCAAATCCATTTTATGCATCAATTTCAGCTTCCATAAGCTAAGTTCATGATCTTGCGCTTTATGGTTCACCATGTTCTCTTGCCTAAATCATACTATATCTTTCTGCAATACAACAACAAATGTGATTTGGTCTCCTTGCCTACCATACAGTGCAGCTGACTAAACGAAATTCTCATTTCAACACTATCTGCTCTTCAATATTTCAAGTGTAAAACATGCACATGCCCTGTATCATTTTAGATCATATTTCTACTAGTCTTCTGATTATACCTGACCTAAACACAGAGCTCACTGAACTTGCAGAGATCAAAGCATCTAAACCTAACTTGTCATTTAATTGTCCCTTCTTTTTGCTAACCTGTACATCCATTTCTCAGCTCTATCCATCATGTCCAAGCGTGGTCCTGATCGAAGTGGATCTCAATCAGGCGGTTTCAGCAAAAGACGTAGTCATGGGAAGCCTATGATCAAAATGCTTTGCCCCTACTATTGTGCTGGAGCCATTATTGGGAAAGGTGGCGAAACCATCAAAGAGCTCATGGACAAAACTGAGTGTGATGTAAAAATCTCTAAAAATGATGAACGATTCCCGACCACCTCTGAGCGTGTCATTTCTGTCCAAGGTGATCAATCATCTGTCGAGGAATGTATTTTGTTTTGCCAGGATAAAATCAGGAAGGATCAGCCTCCTCCTAATGCCAAGAGTGAGTCTCATGCCATTAATGCCAAACGAAAAGAGGCCTGCAAACTAGTCGTTTCTGACACCTCTGCTGGGAGAATCATTGGCAAGGGTGGTCAACGCATCAAAGACATGAAAAACGATTACAGTGTTGACATTAATATCACCAGAAAAGATGAGCTGCCTCAAGGATTTGATGAGCGGTGTGTTTCTGTTGAAGGTGAGGAAGGTAACGTTGATAACTGTGTCAAGGAGATCATTAAGCTTGTTTGTGAGGATGAGTCTGCATCCATGGAATGGCATGTGTTCTACAATGATTGGAGCGATTACAGTAGGAGAGACAGTGGCCGTGATAGTGGCCGAGATAGGGATGGTTATGGTAGTGGGAGACATGATAGCTTTGGTGGTGGTAGAGATTATGGTAGAGATCCCTATGATGACAGGCGAGGAGGTTATGATGATAGATCTCGAGGTTATGATGACAGGAAAGGCATTAGTGACAGAGATGGGTATGGTCGTGATAGTTATGGGGGAGGAAGGCGTGACAGCTACAGTGGACGTGACAGTGGAGTCCGGGACTATGGAAGAGATAGTGGGAGAGACTACAGAGATGATCGCATTGATGATAGGGGATATGGAGGGCGTGACTCCTACAGTGCAAGAGATAGTTATGGGGGTGGAAGAGACAGAGATGTCCAAGAGAGAGATCGTGGGTATGGTGGTAGAGATAGTGGATTCAGAGATGGAGGCTTTAGAGATGACAGAAGAGATGACTACGGCAGAAATGACAGTTTTGGTGGACGAGATGGAGGTCGGGATACCGGTCGTGGAGACAGTTTTGGAGGAGGACGTGACTCTTACACTCGTGACAGTCGTGATGGGAACAGAAGCTTTGGTGGATACAATGATAGACGTGAAAACTACAGAGATGAACCAAGGGGTGGAAGATATTAGCTCTCTTAACTGTTTAAGACTGTGGACTGCTTCTATTGTAATTATGATTTGACATTAAGTTTCTTGTGTCTGCAGTCAGCCGGCAGCTATCATCTTTTAATCTATGCTCTGGCAGACCCATTTGCTCATGGAACCATTGTTAGAATTTCTATGTAGCAACTCGCTTTACAGCATCTTTTTATGCATCACTGCATACCATTTCCAGCTTGCTTGAATCGTTCTCTTTGAAATTTACAAAAGCTTTTGATTTTCAGAATATATTTTAACAGTGTTTCTCTATTCAAACATGGACTTGTCTTATTTCTAAAGAACAAGCAGGTGAACATTGGTGACAGACTCCGGTGAAAAAAGTGCCTGTACAGGTTTTAATGATCACAATCCAACTCTCAAGGTTCTGCAAAATGAAACAGCTGCAGTTTTCAGGTGTCAATTTTCACCGCAAATCTAACCATTATCCCAACCTGGGAACTGCCTTCTTGCAGATAAAACTACACTCTTTGCTAAAAGACGCAGCTAGAACAAGCATGTTCATTTTGCAGTGTGGAGCAGTGAGCTACTGTTGTTGTTGGTTCAACACTGGATCTGTATTCCTGTTCATCAGCTTTACTGAACTTAATTTCCTGTCATTGTGTATTGTGAACTGATCGGTTTAATTTCTTAGTCTAGAATACAGTGCTTCACTATTAGTATCATGTTGAGTCTTTAAAATTTATTTCTCACATATTATTCTTTCAGGACCTCATGGCTTCCCCTAAAAGAAAAGATTCAATTTCCTCACAAGTGACTATCAAAATTTTGATTCCTTCGTTCACCGTTGGGGCTGTCATAGGAAAAGGGGGAGAGGTAATAAAAGCAATGAAGAAAGAAAGTGGAGCACATATCAGAGTGTCGCAGAATGGGAAGTATTATCCGACTACCAATGAGAGAATAGCGTTTATTTCTGGCACAAACGAGCAAGTTCATCAGGTCATATGTGAAATCAATGAGAAGATAAGAAATGATAAGCCTCCAGAAAACAAGAAAATTAGTTTAGACTTGAAAGAGAGAAAAACGCAGATGAAATTGATAATTCCCAGCAGCAGTGCAGGTAAAATAATAGGGAAAAGTGGGTGTAACATCAAGGAAATGAAAGAAAAGTATGATGTATCTGTCAGAATTCAAAATCACGAAGAGAGTATTGATGGATTAGATGAGCGAATCGTGACTGTAAAAGGCAGTCCAGAGAACATCGAGAAATCTGCCCTAACCATCCTAAGGCATGTGGAGGAGGACAATTTCGGGAAGATAGACAATAACCTGGATTATGATATGTTTAACGGGTACTACCACCACGGGGGCTGGGGTGGTTACGGGTATCATGACTACGACTACGGCAGGTCAAACGGCTATCACTCTGGTCCTCCCTACCCCTCTTACTCTCGCTATCCAGATCAAAGGGGCTACTACGTCAACAGCGCGCATTATATGGATCATCAGTATCCAGGTTCAAGACCTAGGAATTACAATACCCGGTACACTGACTATTCACTGAGGTCAAGTCGACGCGGTCGTTCTTGAGCGCACAGCTTATATTTTGTATCGTTATTATATATTTTAATTGGTTTGTTGATTTTTTCTTATTGAACAAAGTATAAGATATTATATTTTAATAGTACAAATAAGAACTTTATATCGTTAATTTATAGCAATAGTATTATTAATATTTGATATTTTAAATATATTATCTAACTTAATTTATAGTCCTAAACCTCCCCCATTTGTGCTGATCCCTCGTGCGGTGCGCGGCAACCCACGGCAATCCAGAGGGAAGCAAAACATTTGACCTAACTGTGTTTTTATTTTATGATATGCTCGAACCTCACTCTTTTTTCAAGACGAGCTAGGTTTATCGCCAGAACAATCTCCTATTGTAGGACTGGTACCTAGAGCAACTGCATATTCGTCTAAATAAAAACCAGTTCCCCCATTTCCTTTTCCCATTACTATGATCCGTGTTTTATAGTATTTCTACTGAAACGTTTTGTCACAATAATATGTATTGAGGACTATTTCCTGCCCTCTTGAGCGAGGAAGACACTAAAATTATTTGAAAGAAGGCATGTGAGAAGACCCTGGCCAAATATCTTTTATACAGCTGAATTTTTATTTTATGATGGTGGATTAATTATTTAATTTGCTTAAAAGTAATTTGGCGTGATGAATATTGTTTAACTATGAGTTTTATTAATACAAAATATAATTATAGGCATGATGAATGTTATATTTGATGATGAGACGACAGTGAATTAAGTTTCGATTGAAAATTTTGTCTGATTCGGTTGTACATTGCTGATTGTAATGATGAAGGAAGTTTTCTTGACAAAAATCATTAAAGTTTGACACAATTAGTAAAGTACGGCTTTGAGATTTGATTTCTTAAATTATTGCAATTTTAAGTGTTTTCTTGAAGCCAATTTCTTGCATTGAGAGGAAAACGTAAAATTGATAAATTGATTATTTGGGTTTAATTATATTCGCTGTTGTATGAATTAAGTTACACTTTTAATCCATAATCGGCACCTCCGTGAGCCGAATTGACGTAACCAGTCACCAGTTGGTTTTGAAGATTTGATTTATTTGAGGTCATATTCTGTGACAAGTCGTTCAGTTTTGGGATTTATATAATTTTGAGTGTCCGTTGACACGTCACACTCACGCACACACACACTTATTTTATGTACACGCAATACACACACACACACGTACCTGTAATTGAAAATCTATTAGAAGAGATAAGAGATTATCGAGAGATTTTATACTTGAAGTTTATGAGAACCTGTTTTTATCCGTCATAATTTGGTTGTTTTGTGTGGACGCTCGTGCACATACATTGGCATGCGATGAACACACACTTTTTTATTTTTATAGTAGGAAGGGAATTTTTGGTTATATACATTATTATATTATGCACATTTTAAGTGTTGTTTTGTACATATTATTTTTTTGTTAAAAAGCATTTCTACTCGATATATAATATGAACCGTCATTACGTTTACCACTTTGATCATTATATATTAGTATTTTGTATGAGATGAATTATGTCGCTAGGTATCGCTTGTGATTGAGATGCTATGATACCAATTTTCTTGGCATAACAATGCTGGGATACATCACCCATAAATAGCTCAAAGTTTTCTAAACACAATTAAGCGACCAGGCCACAGTTAACGCCATTTTGTCAATATACGCTTTTCGGTGGATTTTGGCTGCTGCAGTCATGACATGATTTGGTTTTATTTAATATATAACTGACCGTTATGATTTGGAACAATACTCGATAGATGTAGATTTAGGATTTAGTGATCACATAGGTTTAGCGATAGCAGGATTTTTATAAGGTTTTAAAGCGGCCGAGGCATTACACTGGATACGTTTTATTGAGAGATTTCATGAAGTTTTTAATAAGGTGCCCCGACTCATTTGCTTTGCGCGTCTCCCACTAACATCTACATCCAGATGAGACGTACTGTTCTGAAAGCTATCCAAAGCAATGTCGAAAATAGGAACACTATTCTGTAATTCCCTGTTAGGCATGATTGCTCGGTTGCTTTTTCCTTTGTAAGTATGAAGCCGAGCGTGATCTCAACAGGCAATAAGTTATGTTGAAAATTGATTCTAGAATATTTGACTTTCTGTCAATTGTCTAAGATCATTTCTAAAGTTGACTGTTTAAAAAAGGATGCATGTTTTTTCCGCTTACTTCGAAAATTCCCAGCAAAGACTTCCAACAATAGCAATATACGAGGCCAAAACTCATGCGAGTTATTTTGCTTTCAACATGTTGTAGTTCCTCCATCTGCGCTCCTGATTCTGCTCCCATAGCATAAGTTACTCCAAACCTTATCATTGAAATTCATGATGTTAGTGAAAGATGTTGCAAATGCTTGCGTGCCGTGGTGTTTAATTACAGAAAGCTTGGCGTGTATAATAGCAATTGATTGGTGCGCTTGACACCTGATTACCCACATAATGGATAGAGAAATAATTGAACACAGCGATTTTATCATTATATACACTGTGCAAAAGAGGTCGGTACACGGGGGACATTTAATGGGGCACTGTGAAATGCCACATATGAAATTAAAACCTGACCAAAATAAATCATAACTGCATTATACTGATCTAAAATTCTTGGGATATTTGTCCCCCAGACACCAGATTTGTTTTGTGTTGATCAGAGTTTTGGTATAAAATGGAAGTTAAGATGACACGAGGCGACATACCAATAATACTTGGAATTGTTCCAATTGAGAGCTCCTCTTATCTCTCTTAAAAAGGAAACTACCCAACTTATTGATCAAAAGACGAGAACTCGGGAACAAGTCCAAGTGTTATTGTTAAATGGTATTATAATTCTAGTTAATTGCTCCGGAGTAAGGAGGGAATACTTCATGGACTGTCTTGTATCAAGTAAAGCAGGGTTTTACTTCCGGACCAAACATCCTCCAGCTCCTGAGTTACACCCTCCCCCCAGCTCTACCACACGATCAAAACAGGAAATTGTCGCTCCAAGTGATCAGCTCTGGAAATAGCACAGTTGAATTTGGCTAGTTCAACATTGCCCGTTATTGCAGGCAGTCAAGCCAGTGTGTATCACTTTACCTGAGATAGTTTGACTTTTGCACAGCTGTAACTGTTGCGGATCCTGTTGTGTCTGTTGCTATGCAACGTGGTTTGCTGGGTGAGGGATCGTCTCTTGACACGCTCGGAAACCTCTGGAAGTTAACCCTGCACCAATTTCGGTATAGTGCCATGACAATGACAAGGTGTCGAAGCTTGCATTCGTTGAGCGGGCAGTGTGCTGGTTTGTGCGCAGAGGGCACTGTTTTAAAGAGTATATATTGTATTATTGTGATAGTTTCATCAACCGTCTCTTATTGTCTCAACCCAGATAATCACTTGTACTTGCACGCAAATTGATATCCAATGGACAGAAATTGTAGGTGCAACATCAATTGTGTTAAAATTGATGAAGTCACAGTATAATGATCTTGTATAAAAAATTCCCAGCAAATTAAGCTGAACGTAAGTGAGATTAAAAGATAACCCATGGTCCCTCTAGAGGATGTATCGTAATCAGTATGATAATGACGTCACAGTCTGGTCGCCCCAGGGTCGAATCCATCAGATTGAGTATGCAATGGAGGCTGTGAAACAGGGGGCAGCCACGCTCGGGATCAAAGGAAAAAATCATTCTGTTCTGGTGGCTCTAAAACGAGCTTCATCTGATCTCAGCTCCCACCAGAAGAAGGTCATCCCTATTGACGACCATGCTGGAATTTCGATAGCAGGTGTTTTGACTTTCTTTTGTTTGAATTCGCGTGAAGCATCTAATTGCTAACAGTGAATAAGGGATCAAAAATGTGATTTAAACTTCATCAAATACAGGGTTATCCTACTGTTTCAGGTCTAACATCAGACGCGCGCATCCTCAGCAGGTTCATGAGAACAGAGTGTCTCAACCACCGCTACATCTACGGATCACCACTCTCCATTTCCCGACTGGTCTCCAGTGTCGGGGACAAGGCTCAGACCGGGACACAGATAATGGGACGACGTCCCTACGGGGTGGGACTCCTAGTAGCTGGAGTTGATGAGGCTGGTCCTCACATCTACTACATCTGTCCCTCGTCCAACTTCTACGAGTGCAAGTGCATGGCTATTGGAGCTCGGTCACAGAGCGCTAGGACTTACCTTGAGAGACACAAAGACGAGTTTAAGTAAGTCAATTGATGATCAGAGCTATGTTTTAACTTTCCTCTTGTCGTTATAAAATTGCTACTACCAAGAAATTAGCTGCTATGCTCAATAGAGGGCGGTATTTCGGGGAGAGCTCACAGATTTTGTTATCACGTGATAGCGATTGACCAATCAGTGCAGTATAAAGCAATGCTATCACGTGATATAGGCGATTTATAAGTCCTCCAGATAACCGTTCTTTATATATGTCCCCCCTTTACAGGGAAGTAGAAGATCTGGGCGAGCTGATAGCTCACGCTCTACGTGCCTTGAGGGACTGCCTCCCCAACGACAACGAGCTGACTACAAAGAACGTTAGTGTCGGATATGTGGGCCGTGACGTCGAGTTTACCATGAAGGACGACGAGGACGTGGAGGAATATTTGAAGGTTTTTTTACTCATTTCGATTTATTTTCTCGCCTACTCCAGAAAATGGCACTAGAGGAATATGTAGGGTCCGTGTAGGTATTCATATCATCAAGTTCTAACGCCAAGTTGCAGATAGATCATTATTCCAATATAACTACATACTCGTCTGTTTCAGATGATAGAAGGAGATGAGAAGAAAGGAGGATCAGGGTCGGCGGACCCCGAGCAGGGGGCAGAGGAGACGATGGAGACGCAGTAGGGGCCCACTCCTTCCCTCAATCCTCTGCCCCACCGGCCCCTGGAACCTTACCGGGGCACCATCACATGAGATGGTAGAGTGAGGTGTTTCACTTCGTGACGTCACGGGTTTCTGGAATCGTCTTCTGCTCTGCTGTGTATGTGCTGGTGCCCCGGTCTTAATTTCTGTTCCTTCTTTGACCTGCTCTACTGATAACGAGCCTGAATTTTATCTGAACTAAGGTGAAGATAATGGACCAATACCGGATTATTGGATGTTACTTGATATTTCTTCTGAAGAAAGAAAAGTAGATGATGTTACTGTAAAATTTGATGATTTGTTGATCAAATTATAAATTTCTGTAAAGTATTTGTAATATTGGGAACTCAAGAATTTCCGAGTATTAATCAAAGAGGTTTCCTTAAATATTAACCCTGACTTGTTCGCAAAGTGGTAATATTACTGCCGCCACAGCTCAGTGTGAAAACCTTCCGAAAATTACAGTATCCATTTCATGTAAAATATTGGTACAATAGAACACATATCATTACAACTCAGTCTGTAACCTTAACATAGGAATGAACTTGCGCAGAGCCTCCCCGGAAGAAAAGATAAACGTCTGTAGAAAGTATTTCCTGGCAGGACTCCCGCTACTCCCCTGGGTCTGGATCGTTAATGTCTTGTGGTTCTGGAGGGAAGCTACTAAACCTGACCATATCCCTGAGGTAAGGCAGCTAATTATAGTTTCATTGCCTACTTTAGTTTGTTTTCTTAATAAGTCATAATGGACCTGCTATGCCGATGGACTGCGACCGCTCGTGCTGTCACGTTATTTGTATTTATGAGCATATCATTTTTAACTAATATTTAGTTTTTTAAAGATTGAAGAAACTATTAAAGCTGAATTACCAATACTGTCCTTGTGTGTTGATTCCTTTATCTTGAAGTGTTATGACATATGTTATGGCAACTGTGATGTTTGCCTTTATCGTTGACAAAAATTTTTTCAAACACAAAACAGGGAATTTTTAGAAAAATGTTAAAACTCCCCTGAAGATATACCCGAGCCGCCAGTTACTTTTGGCAAACCTCCAAACTCTGCAACACTGCAACAATTTCTTTAGCGCCGCCGGGTACTTTTGGCAAACCTCCAAACTCGAGTCTTCAGATCTCCGTTCTGACAAAGGAGAGAGTCCCTCGAGCTGTGTGTGCACATGTATGGTACTGCATACCTGCGTGTTACAACGTACGTGTCTTCACTTAGTTTAACACACGTGCTGAACCGCCATCATCCGCTATCGGATTTGTATCGCGCCTCCTTCATAGTTTGTATTGATAGTAAATGTTAAAAACTGTACTCCGTCATGTACACTGCGTGTCTGTGTCTCTGTGTGTGTGACGTGTGTGTGTCGCCAGGGATTTTTTAGAATTAAAGATCAGCCGAAATTTGGAAATTTGCCAGGAGTACCCACAAATTAGCTTAACTGATATGTCGTGTACATTGAGGCTGGATCTGTGGAATGATATCTCAATTACGGTGAGACTCCGAGTCTTGGAAATTATGTTACTTTTGTTTACGAGTTTTTTATAAGTATGATGTAAGGGCTGTACATACTAAACGCAAACGATCCGCATATCATGGCATATATATAAAGGGTTCTGTCATATTATGCACGAAATTTGCGGTCGCAGCAGTTTACTTTCTGTTTTAACATGTTGCAATGGAGTATTTCTGCACTTCAACTGTCACAAAACCTAGTCAATAAAAACACGTACCATTTTTTCACGTCCTGTACATTCCTCCTGCCGCAACGTACGTACCGAACATTCCACCTGCCGTGACGTACGTACCGAACATTTCACCTGCTGTAACGTACGTACCGAACATTCCTCCTGCCGTAACGTGCGTACCGAACATTTGACCTCCTATTTTCCAGGTCAGAAAGTACGTGATGTACTCAGCTATCGGAGCTCTAGCCTATCTGACGGTGTTTGGGACTTGGGTCGGGGTCTACCAGAGTCAGCGCGTAGCGTGGGGAGCCCTGGGGGACCGCATCTCAATCTTCGTCCCTGACGGTGAGCCCTGATTGGCCAATAGGCGTCACGTGACTAGAACTGCTGCTTCTCTTCGGCGGATGAGGTGCGAGGTTGTTTCTGATTGGCTATGTGGAGGTCGCTGAACACCACAGAGCTCTGTGATTGGTCGATTGTGATCAGGGACGAGTGTTTATTGGTGGAGAATGTTGGAGTGTCAAATGTACAGTTGACATGTGCTATTAGTGCCAGAGTGTGTCATTATGGCGGGGGCGATGATTAGCGGTCCCCTTCATTACTAGATTGGATTGCTGGTCAGACTGTGTAAGGATTCAGATTATCACACACACAAACACACACTGTGTGTAACTTTATTGGCAAACTCGGCAGTTGTTTACAACTTGCAGATCACTGTCGAAATTAAGATTAACTTCGGAGCTTCTTCAGAAATTTCATTTCAGAGATTTACAATTGTTGATAGATAATTGATTAGCTAGTGTTTAATCTTTTAAATTCGAGATGATCAGGAAATCCGCTTTACTCTTTGATATGTTCTATGTAAAATATATTTTTTGTAATATTTGATTTTGATTGAGATCGGGGCTTTCCTTAGATTGTTGTTTTAGATTATGTTTCCATTCTGAAATGCTGATGAATGTTGTTTCGTATTTTATGTAAATAATAATTTTATTTGATGAAGATGTTTATTTACCTTCGTTATTACTCGACAATAATTGAACGCATCAACACTGACACATTTTACATTTACTTGAAACTACCGGTAACACGTTTTACACTAACTTAAAACTACCAGTGTCCAGTTACACATTTTACACTTACTTGGAATTACCGATGACACATTTTGAATCTACTTGGAACTACCAGTAACACGATTTACGGTTTAAGAATTTTTAACTTTTCTTTCGCGCCGTTTAAACTTCACCACTGTTTTGGCAATTCTTAACATTTTACAAGTCTGCATATTTCAGCATAAAGCATGTAAAGCTAGAGGCTATATATTGAGCCCCTACCTCCCTTCCCAGTTAAAATGTACACATTTTCCGTGAATTCTGCGACCCTGACAGGCCACTTCCGATTGGTTACCTAGAATCACGTGGTCTGTGAACCGTTCTGTGATTGGTGGCACGCGGTTAGAAAACTGGCCTCCCATTGGTTAATGTCTGGCCGCTGATCGAGTGTAGGCGATGTTAGATGGCATGTAGGAAGCAACATATTTAATGTGAGATCTTTAGACCCTCCCTTTCGCCCAATGAGCTCTCAATCCGGCGTCCACGTGAGCTCTTCAATCCAATCAAGTGCATCCTCCGCCTTTAAACGTGTCCGCATAAATATACCGATCGTATTAATTAATCTTTTATACGTGGGATTCTTCCAAAAACCACCCCACCATCCCTTATCTGTAATAATGGGCAGGCTTTAACCCAATCCGTGTAATTTTTTTCAAAATTGCAGCAGAGATCACATGACATAGAACTGTGCTTTAATTGGTTAAACCGGAGGTGTGTGGCCTGCTCCTCTTTCACGGAAGTTTCTGGACTGCTGCCCGAGCTAGAATGTCTGATAATTCCATTTGTAGAAAGGAATGTTATTGCGTCACCAGAGCCACGGCGGGAATCGCAGGATGTGTGTATGTTATTAAAGTGATGCTGTAGGAGGTTTCATGTTTTACACAGAGTAGTTGGGACTGGTTTTGTCCGTAGTGTGTAGACTATAATGTCTAGTGTAAGTTTCATAGTGTGTAGACTATAATGTCTAGTGTAAGTTTCATAGTGTGTAGACTATAATGTTTAGTGTAAGTTTCACTAGTGTGTAGACTATAATGCTTAGTATCAATTTCACTAATGTGTAGACTAGATCATGTTTAGTGTAAGTTTCACTAATGTGTAGACTATAATGCCTAGTGTAAGTTTCACTAATGTAAGGTGAACTAATTAGTAATTTAGTAATCTCCGCGTCCCCTTTGTGTACCGAATAGAGCTGCCCTCGTTCTTTAGTTCCGCAGAATCCTCTATAATACTAACGTTACATTGAGTCACACTGTGAATTGTACATGGAGCAATGGTGTTGTTTATTTAGTCTAACCGTAGTATTTCCTTATAAGGCATGAAAGTGAATGGTGCCGTGTTAGTTGAAGACATCCGCAAAGCCCTTTCTTCAGAGTCTACCTTCTTTTTCAACGACTTGTTGGAACACTGTAGTGTCCTAGCAAACACCGAACATGAACCCTACTTGACGCTTCTGTCCATATTCTCCCACGGAAAGTATTCGAACTATGTTGAAAAAGCGGCCAGTTTACCTGAACTCAGTGAAACACAGGCCACTAAACTGCGAATTTTGACAATTTTACGGATGAGCATTAACAAAAGGGTGTTGAAATATTCCGACATGTTGGCGGAAACTGGGCTAAATAATTCAAGGGACTTGGAACAGGTCATCATTCAGAGTATTCAACACAACGTCCTAGATTGCCGGATTGACGAGGCAAATGAACAAGTTTTCGTTAACCAAATCTCTGGGTACAACGTGACTGTTGACCAGCAGGACTACTTGTTGAACGCCTTGTCCCAGTGGTCTGAATCTTGCAGGTCTACCACGGAGAAGATGCAAAATGATGTAGACATCGCAACAAATAAATTGAAAACTAACATGCAAGAAACGGCTGACTTTCAACGATCTGTTGAAGCAGCAAAAGCATCAGTTAAAAAGGAGAAGCCTGTCCGTGAGGCGTCCTCAGCAAAAAGCAGGAAACGGCTGGCGTGATTTATTCTAAAGTTGGGACAAAACTTTATTGGCGTGGCTCCGATTGATTCTTTGGCTGTAATTTTAGTTGTACATTTCGGATTTTGTAATGTATATTTTGAAGTCATCTATTCCTTTGTTTTGCCCCAATAAACTCTCAATAAACTCTCAATAGGGTCTACATGTAGACCCTTTTCTGCCTACGCACGCATACTGAAAATAGCACCAGTTAGCAGAGATGTTAACGTTTACGAGCCGCGCACACGCGCGTTGCCATATTCCCGGGTTTTTGCCTCGACTCTAGACCAGGTCCGCCCTCACGGTCTTTTGGAGAATTGCCATGTGCTATGCAGTGTTGAGTATGCAATGAGCTATATGAATATGTCTAAAGGAGTATTGTTAGTAAGATTGCTGGGCAGCTGATGACACCTGGCGACACTCCCTGCTGTGCTCTGGCCGACCTTGCGGAGGGGAGTTGTACTCGTTCTCTTGGGAAACAGGGGATGACCAGATTGCACCGGTTATATAATTAATAAACCACAGCTATGGGCGCCGGGCCTTACCACTAGATCACGTCTAACTAGACTTCGACTATTGGGTAGAACTGGATTTTGGTATGGTTGAAATTAAACAGAATGTTGTCCGTCCAGCAAAACAGATAAACTTACGGAGGACCGTGGACCGACTGCCAAGTTCGCCATATGATCTCATTTTCACAATAGACTGAATTTTGGATCACTTCCAACGTCAGTGGCTCACGTCACTGAATTTCCCGGTCGGATCACGTCTCCACCTGCAGATCATGTCACGTCTCTTTTCGGGTCACATCTTAACTTTATTTGCCCGGCCCCTGATCAAGATCTCATTCTTTCTTAAGGGGACTGTATACTTATACTTATAGAGAGCCACGCAGCGCGCGGTGATACCGGACTCTCGCAGCTCAAAGCTGCACGAGATCACCAATGGTCCAATGGATTTCACTGTGACTGGAATCGTTCCACACAACAGAAAAGAAGTTGAACTCTGAAATGGTTAGACTCATGAAGGCAGTCGACTTTTTCTTACGTTGCTGAATAGAAGAAGAGTGCTTTGAACAAGGTTCCTCTCGCTGATTTTCTTAACGGGCGTTGCAGGTGTGACGCGCGCGAAGCGATGACGGTAGGTTGTAAGCCTACAAGTCTCCAGACAATTCGACATGACATAATGCTGCAGGAGGCGATCTCTTACGGTAGGGCTTCGTAGTAGCTGTGAGTCTTCATGCCGGGAAATGGTTACCGGGGTCCGGGCGTTGAGGTCCCCAGGCACGGAAATGGGCTTATCATGGACGGGTTATCATGGACGTCCAAGAGAGTGAGTCCTTTGGGGCTTGAAAGGATTGTAAATATATCCCGCTACCGTTCTATTCAAACGAAACGGCTTTGAGCTGCGAGAGTCGGGTATCAACGCAACGACCCAGGGCAGGTCTTGATCACGCAGTTTTGTATGTTGACAACACTAGAACATAAAGTAAAAATATGAGTTTATCTGCTGCATCAAACCAAACTAATCTCTGTCTAGTATCGAAAAAATGCTCATAGTCATTGTGTCAAGATGTGCCGGCTACAAAACACGCATGTCGCAAAATAAACCTTCTTGAATTCATCGCCTGCCTTCAACTTATGAGCTTTTCCTAAGACAGTTTTGACGTTAGCTGCTGTCCGGAATTCAACTTTTATCAGTTTTGTTCTGTCCGCTCTCCACTCCCCAATCCTGGTGCAGTGTTGTACATCGACATTCTCACACTCGAGTTGATCACAGATTGCTGTAAAAGTATCTGTGACTGTAGTCTTGTTCACCTTACAACTGTAGACCATTCTGCTTCGTCGTCGTCCTGCACTCCATAAACTATCAGATTCATTGACTGCTTAAACGGCTACCTTTACAGACTTTGCTGTGAGCTGTCTGTTTGTCGCTCTTTTTGACAACATCTGCCCAACTTTTCATTTCATTCTGTACCGTATCCTTAACTGATACGAGATCCTCCTGTTGTCGTAGTAATAGTTGGTTCTGGAAGTCCATAACCTTGCTTTTCAACTCATCGACTGAGCTGGCAGCTGCTTTGTACAAGTTAAGATTATTGTCAAAAAGTTCACTTAAGTTTTCGAGAAAATCAACGAGAGGACCCTTGTTCAAAGCACTCTTCTTATTCAGCAACGTAAGAAACGTTGACTGCCTTCATGAGTCTGACCATTTCAGAGTTCAACTTCTTTTCTGTTGTGTGTAACGATTCCACGGTGAAATCCATTGGTGTAGCACTGCCACTAGCAGTTGCTTGATAACGATTTAAAAACGATACAAATGCTAAGTAGTAGTGATAAACTTCACATTTATGTAGTTCAATATGTTATGCTTGTTATACCTGATCCCAATCAGTGATAGTTGAGAACATTTTGCACGTTCAATGATGAAACGTGCTTTCTCGCAGCATTGAACCCTGACAGACCATCTGCCTGTGATTTAGTTTTACCGGGCGTTGACGAGATTATATCCGTTCTAACGAAACGATCTCGTTCAGCTTTAGCTGCGTGAGTCGGGTATCACCGCGACAAGTCTCAGCGGAGGGTATGAATTTTTTTTTGTAAATTTGGGATTTTTCAGGTCTTTTCAACAAATGTTACTTTTTAACTTTATGAATTTTTTAAGTAATGCATGGTTTTAGGAAAAGTAGGGTTACAGCTATAGCCGAATTGGACTTAAACCTTTTACAGTTTCATGTACATTAGTGTGTTTTTTCTCATTCTCTTTTAATGGTCTATCTAAGAAAAGCTTCAATAATGAAACACAGATCAAGTTGAATAATCTTTCACAGAAATAGACAACCGGTTTCGAGATGTTACATAAAGATGTTAAATGTCATAATCTCGTCCTCAGGTCCTCCTCGAAAGACTTCTCTTTTTTAATGGTATATGGATATTTTTATATAGGGTCATTTGTGTATTCAAGGTGTAATTGTCTATTTTTTATTGTGTATAGCTATATTATGCAAATTCTTATTTTCTGGATAAACCCCTTTTTCTCATGATAATGTTTTTATTATTTTCATTTGTATTTATTGCTTATTTTCATTTGTATATATTGCTTGAGGTTTAAGATTGCTATTATATTTCCAGAATTTTGAATGATTTAAGAAAACAACAAATTTCAAGAATTCTCAGGAGTGAGTCTTTCGAGGAGGACCTGAGGACGAGACTATGACATTTAACATCTTTATATAACATCTCGAAACCGGTGTCTAATTCTGTGAAAGATTCTTCAACTTGATCTGTGTTTCATAATTGTTAAAGCTTTTCTTAGATTTAACAATTAGAAAACAATAAGCTTGTAAAGCAAAAATTAGTACAATTTGACATGACTTAAGGATCATAAAATTTCCAGCCTGTCGAAGCCTAAGGTTTGCCCGAATTTTATCTCGATAAAATCAGGTTTTATCTTGTGATCTCGATAAACCGATAACGTTTTTTCGTGAATTATCGGCACAATTAGTATGTTTACTATACCTATATCATATTATTTGATTGTTGTAATTTGCTGGTTGTTCTTTTGTTTATATGATTACTATATCTTTTGTTTGGCCTTAGATAGGGTGCCCCGACAAAAGGAATGGATTCCTCCAGGTGGCATCCTGTGGCACATTTACTGATTGCTTCACTTTATATATTTTAAATTATTAACTTATTACCATTTTACTGTATTGTGTCACAAATTTGATGTTCAAATTCAAATTCAAAATAATTATCAGTAACAATTAACTGATTGGAAAGCCTACAATGAAGCATTTGATTTCACTACCTAAGAAAAGCTTCAATAATGAAACTCAGATCGTGTTGAATAATCATTCACAGAAATTGACAACCGGTTTTGTTGTAACAGTAACATCATAAAATTGTTTAGAAGTTATACTTATATTGGTATCATCTAATGCTCAAAGATTAATTTAGATGTTACTATAAAAGAATCAAGGCTGATATGGAAGAGCACAGACCATAAGGATTGCGTGCCCTTGCTCTTGGACACACACATACAAACAAAACATACCATTACACTGCAGGGGCTCCTAGAAGATTTTTAAACGAATTGACACTCCTTCACAGTTTCCCAGTCATTCGGCTGATTCGACCGAAGAAGATTGCATAGGCCCTCCTCTAGGATTGGCGGATCTGGGAAACGAACCCCCGATCTTCTGCCTACCGGTTCCACGCGAAAATTTACTTTTGATTTATTTGATTCCTTCTAAGATGTAATTATGTAGAAATGATGATAGCAGAGCATTTGTTGTAAGGAATCGAACAATAAAGACGTATCAAATAAAAAGTTGTGAAATTGCACTTGCTATCTCAGCAAATAATTACAGTTGCCAAGGTTACCTGACAAATTTTTGCAGTAAAGCCATGCTTAAAACCGTGATTTCTAATTGCTCCTCTACATAACGTATCTCCATGCGATATTTCTGAGCACAACTCACTAAATCTACGGAAAGAGGCCTTGATTGTAATTATCAATATAAGAAGCTGATTGATAACTCATAACATGTGATTTTATGAGGGTGAGAATACTTGTTATATGTTTTTCTAAGTATTTCTGCACACTTTTTATCACCACACTCCATTTCCTATGGTACACCCATTTTCTCGGGTTTAATAGTAAGTTTATCCAGCCTCCTTCTTTATCTTTTGTTTTGAGCTTATTTAATGTTGGGAGGATTATTTATTTTTAATAGAAAATTCTAATATTCCAGATTCCGGGACAAATAGGGTGCTAAGGTAGGGTGCCCCATTAAAAGAGCAAGACTCTTCCAGGCTGCATCCTGCAGCACTTCAGTTATTTATATGTATATGTATAGCACCTGGTTAGGTGTTTGCTGCAACTTTTATTTCAATTCAATTCAAAGATAACAGGTGAGAGATAATGTCACCTTAGGAAGAACAACATTTTGCGATAACATTGAAATATAATTTTAAAAGTTATCAGCAAGAAGTTTTTTAATCAGATTTCATGTTTTAACCAAATTCATTTTCACGTTTACTAAGAGTTTTATTTGTTTATTGAAATCCATACTTTGTCTTGCCACACAGCTCCCAGTAACATTTTCAGATTTTAACGGACACACATTTGTCTAACCGCAGGTCTGTTGCCGTGCAGCGGCATCTTTACCGTTCACCTCACCAGGTGCTTGCGCACACTAGGCGCGCGGCTGTACGGCAACGATCAAAAATACCTGTGCGCAAATCTGACTGCGTATATAATACTGCCACTGTCGTGTAAAATAGAGCCCTTTTCCGGCCACTTCGTGTCGGATGGCGCGCGCAAAAGGTCTTTGGTTAGAACAAGCTTTACCGCGCGGCGCAACCGCCATATTTTCAATTACTAAAAATGTTTATCCATATACAAGCTTGGTGCAAAATTAGGACGGACACGAAAAAGTACATGGTACAAAACATATTTATGTGCGTCCCGATATGCGATAGGGCGCGCGCAGCGCGAGCTACTGGGCCGGGCTATGTTGGCTTTGTCAAGATGTTACCCGGCCCGACTCGCGGCTTGAAAAGTTAAACCATAAACGGAATATCATCTTGTCAATGCCATGCAAACATAGCCCTGTGGCTCGCGCTGCGCGCGCCCTATCGGGACGCACATGTTTGGACCTATTTTTTGCTTTTTTCTTATCGGAGGTTGTAGGTTGATAACCTACTGTCGCGGCCATCACGCGCTGTCACGCATTTCTGGCATCGCCCGTTGAGGTAAGTGTAAAGTCTACATTATGCTACTTCAAAAGTAATTAAGATAAGTGTTTATGACTGGCGAGCACTCTCCCAGCCGTGATATACATACAGCAATAGGGCTGACAGGCAGGCGAGACTCAAAGAGGTCCATGCGTTGTAGGTTGATAACCTACTGTCGCGGCCATCACGCGCTGTCACGCATTTCTGGCCTGGCGACATGATTTCGAAGAAATTCTAGACGCGCATCGCCCGTTGATCCATGCGCTGACGCTATTCCTACACTTTGAGACTGCACTTAGGTGACAGTAAGTCTCAATTTAATTCTCAGCAAATGCAGGTTTAATCTTACTTCAGAAATAAACAGACAGCATCTTCCAGAATGGACTAGTCCCCGATTCCTCGGGACCAAGGGGGCATGAGAAGAGCTGTGTTACCACTGCGACCGCCGAAAATAATTACATCATGCTTGCTATCGTGTGTAGATTGGATAAAGAATAATTACTGGTGTCGCAGATTACTCCACCAGTCCCCAGTTTCTGGGCTGGAAGCTCCAAGCAGACCCCTACATCGCGAGGCAGTTTAACCTCCTTTGTAGCGACTGGGCGGAGCTGAAGGTTCCCTCTCTGGGTTTCTTTCTCCATTCAGTATTTTTCCAGAAGTATAATGCCTCCTCGATACAATACCCGGTCTCGTTCTGGATCTGGTGATGGCCATGCTTCGACTTCTGCAACCCCATCATTGCCCTTGTATGAGATCCCTAATGAAGGGAACTCCAATAGCATTGCAGTTCATCACCCTCCTCCTAATGCCGCAGCTGAAGAGCCAGACGAAGATTGCTTAATGGAATCTATTGGAATGTGTGACGCATCCCTCCAGCCAAAGCTTATTGGATGTGGAACACAAGTCTCTGATTCTATAGTCTCACAAGCTATAGACCAGTTCCGAGCAGTATCAGACCTCCAGACTATCAACGAGAACACATCAGATATCTGTCCCGAGTGCAACATTGTGTGCTCAGAATCAGATGAAGCACTCTGCTGCAATGGATGTAACCTTTGGTTTCATTGCATCTGTGCCAATATAAGCAGCTCAGTTTACACCCAGTTACAGGATCCAACTATAGCCTGGTATTGTTGCTCATGTCATAGCACACCGGCCTCAGGGGATAGTGCTGACTCCACCCATATTACTCAATTTCTTGAGAACCTCGGAGGACCTCCAAGCTATACAAGTATAGAGGATGACATTGTATTTGGATGCCTCAAGGGTGCAGATGCTATCAAGAGCATCAACAAAGCATACAAGGTTATTGTCCACTGGAAGCCAAATGTGTTCCTTACACCATCTGGTCATGTGGGACAAAACTTCTTGAAAACCATCAAAAATCTACTTGATCAGTTTACAGACAATGGTCCACTTAAACCAGTAGCTCTTAAGCTCATCCTGATTGCTGGGCCACTTCTCCTTCAGAAGCCATCTGCATCCTCTAAATCAAAAGATCATGTTGACTGCTTGACGCGAAGACTAAACCTGTGGAATAAAGGTCAGCTTTCCGATTTGTTAAGAGAAGGAAAGACCATTCAATCTCGGCTCTTAAAGTCAAAGTCCACCCCAAACCCCCTTTCCGTTTTCTCCAGACTGATGTTAAAGGGTCAAGTTTCAGCAGCCCTTAAATGGGTCAAGAGCAATCCCTCCCTTCTTCTTTCTGTAAATAGCTTTGTCCTTGAAGAGCTCCAGTTAAAACACCCGAACCCTCAACCACCTGACGACGATTGTACATATGTGGGCCCTATTGAAGTCCCCGACCCTATCCTCTTCAACTGCATCGACGCCAACCTTGTTAGAAGGGCAGCTAAACTAACAAGGGGTTCAGCAGGACCATCAGGCATAGATTCTGAAGGCTGGGGAAGAATTCTTGTTTCCAAACATTTTAAGTCAGTTGGAACTGATCTCTGTGCTTCATTTGCGAGGTTTGTCAGAGTTCTTGCCACAGAAGACGTCAATCCAATTTACATAGCAGAGTTTCTTTCCTCTCGTGTTGTTGCTTTGGACAAGAATCCAGGAATTCGCCCGATTGGTATTGGTGAAACTCTCAGAAGAATTGCCGGAAAGTGCATATCTTTGTCCCTCAAGACTGAGGTTACTGCAGCAACTTCTCCCCTTCAAACATGTGGAGGACTTGAAGGAGGAGTAGAGGCATCAGTCCATGCCGTGAGGGAAATGTACATGGATGAAAGCACTGATTGCGTACTGTTAGTTGATGCAGCAAATGCCTTCAACAGTCTAAATAGGTCATCTGCTCTACAGAATGTCGGAGTTCTCTGCCCACCCCTACATCAATACCTGAAGAATCTTTACGGATCCCCAACAATGATGGTCGTCAATGGAACCAAAGAAACTCTAGTTTCTGCAGAAGGAACCACCCAGGGGTGTAATTTAGCCATGGATTTCTACGGGATTGGAATCATGAAGCTCATCCACATGCTGAAGGACAGGTACCAGACTGTCGAAACTCATGGTATGCAGATGACTCT